>PISX010007603.1:0-88632 GCA_004024625.1 Mellivora capensis | reverse complement strand
GAGGAGACAGATAAAAGCCATCTAAACAAATGAATAATATAATTTCAAGTACTGACGAGTGTTATAACAATAAAACAGTGTAAGAGGATAGAGTGTGCCACAGGGAATGTGGTGGGATGGTGGTGGTTTGATGAGAGTAGTCAGGGATGGCCTCTGCTGGGATGGAGCAGACCTTTGAAATTATGGGGGAACAGCAGGCTTAAGAGCCTCTTAGCAGCAGTCAGTTTGGCAGGTGGAGGACAGACACGAAGCTGGTTGGGCTGGAGTGGCATGAGCTGGGGGAGAGAAGGTGGGAAATGAGGCTAGAGACAGAGGGAGTAGGAACAGGTCTGGGGGAGCTGCATGAGTTGGGTGAAGGGTTTAGATTTTCTTCTAAGTGTGATGGGACACGTCTTCAGAGCAATATCCAGTTTCCAAAGAACACACCTGTCTCACCTGATCCTCACAAGAAACTCTGAGATAGGTAGGACTGATAATAGTTAATACCTTTTATCAAGAAGGAAATTACCATTTTATCATTGGTAAATCAAGAAGGAAGTTCAAGCTTTGCCAAATTAGCAAATTTGCTTTTAAAAATTAATTTTTATTAACATTTATTGTATTATTAGTTTCAGGAGTAGAATTTAGTGATTCATCCATTGCATACACTTACTTTAAGTCACACGGTTGAAACAAGACTCTCTAACTCTAAATGGGGGTGTCTAACCTTGCATTGATATTGAAACCCTCTGGGGAGCTCTACAAAATCGTCACACCTGGGTCTTGCCCCCAGAAATGACTTAAAAGGGCCAGGGTGTGGCCCAGGAGGATTGTTGTTGTCAATGTTTTAAAGATTTTATTCATTTATTTGAAAGACAATGAGAGAGTGCGCACGTATGTGTCTTTGTGTGCGCATGGGGAGAGAGGCAGAGGAACAAGCAGACTCCCTCTCTGAGCCAGGGACCCAACACAGGGCTCGATCCCAGGACCCTGACATCAGGAGCTGAGCCAAAGTCAGGTACTTAACCGACTGTGCACCCCCAGGAGGGCTGTTAAAGCTCTCCAGGTGATTCTAACCTGCCTGAGAACCACTGCTCTCAATTCACCAGCTTTTCTCTACATGAACTGCCTCTTTTTCCACTCTTTCACTACATGAACTGCCTCTCTGTCCAAAAGAGAGCTTTTCCACTAAGCTGCCCATCAAAATCACTGAGGGAGCTTTCCAAGAATTATGGAGGTCCAGATCCCAGACTAGACTCTAAAATAAGAACTTCTGGGGCTTTTCTGTAAGTGCCTCATTTGCCGTTGGAGCTTCCCACATTTATTTTTTGATTTTTCCTATGTGTTGTTGTCTCTTCATTTGTTCCCTTTCGGTGTTATGCTTTTTTTTTTTTTTTTTTTAATTCCTTTCCTGTCATTTTCATGGGATTTTAGGAAGGAGTGGACTTAAATGAGTGTACTCAGCATACCATATTGAACTTGAAGGCTTACAATTTTAAAAATTAAAAAAAATGTTTAAATAATTAAATTTTAATTATAAAAGTTATACACACATTCATTGTAAAAAAATTCAAATATTATAAAAGGGCACAGGGAGTAAACTGAAAGTTCTCCAACCCCCCCCCTCCCATTTCCATTCCTCAGAGTAACAGCTAGCCTGCTAGTAACATTTTAATGATTAAACTTTGGGTGCGGTTAGAGTAACCATGTTAAGTATTTAATATATTTATTCTGTCTTCTCTCTGGTTTTAAACTTCCCATTTTAACTTAAATAACCTTTATCTGTTTTACTGTATTTTACTGCATCTTTATGCTTTTTTATATGATTTTTTTTTTGATGCAAACAACCTTCTCCAGGGAGTCCCTATTCAACCTTTAATTCCCAGTCTCCGAGTCAGTTCTTAGTTTATGGAGCATTTCACATTCTCCTGGGCAAAATTACTGTTCCCTTCTTTGTGTTCCTAAACCACTTTGTTCATACCTTCAGCTCACACTTCTTACACTGCTTGAAAATTATTTATGTTCCTACCGCAGCACGTGTACACCACAAACTTGAGACCGCAGGGACTGTGTTAGGCACTTCTACACTACTGCTGTCTCCGTGCATCGGTTGTCTTTGTCTGTGGTGTGTCTTTTCATGCCCTTCGATGAAGAAAAGTTACTGAATTTAATGCAGCCCAATTTTTCAAAGGTTTGTATATAGTTTGTGCTTGTGTCATTTAATAAACCCTACCCTGAGATCACAAGATGTTTTCCTCTACTTTCTTTTAAAATTTCTGATTTTGTTTTTCCCCTTGCAAGCCTTTCATCTACCTGTGGGGTGAATGAGGGATCCAACAGATAACTAGTTGTTCCAGCTCATATACTGAATGATGTGTCTTTCCCCATTGACCTATAATCTGGCAATATAGGTCATATATCTGCGATCTGTCATATAACAAGATACCACATATGTCTGGATCTGTTTCTGGGTTCTCTAAGCTGATTTCTTTCCCCCACTCTGGTTATCTTTATACTAATTAATACCAAATGGCCTTAATTTTTACATCATTGTAATAAAATTCATTTACAAAAGGCCAAGCCTTTGAAACATATTACTCTCCTTCAGGAGTGGCAATGCTTGACCCTTTGATTTTGCATATAAATTTTAGATTAGCCTGTGATAGTCCAGAAAAAATCCTGTTGGAACTTTGACTGAAATTGTATTGCATGGATAGATGAATTTGCCCCACCCCGCTCCAACTCTGCTCCCCCAGAAAGTAGCTCAAGACATATTTGTGAAATGAATGCACGTCTGATGAATGTCTCCAACTTACATCTTAAAAACATGCAAAACAAATCAATGAATGAGCGAATGGGGGCCAAAGATAACGAATATTAATCAGCACATTCTCACTATTGAGCAACTGTCAGTAAGTCTTCCTTGCCTACTTGTTCTAAAACTAAATTCTTGTTCTAAAGACTAAATACTTGTTTAGTTCTAAAACTAAATACTTGTACTAAAACTAAAAAGTAAATAAAAATTTATTTAAAATACACAAACTCTTGGGGTGCCTGGGTGGCTCAGTGGGTTAAGCCTCTGCTTTCACCTCAGGTCATGATCTCAGGGTCCTGGGGTCGAGCCCCGCGTCGGGCGCTCTGCTTGGTGGGGAGCCTGCTTTCCCCTCTCTCTCTGCCTGCTGCTCTGCCTATTTGTGATTTCTCTCTCTCCCTGTCAAATAAATAAAATAAAATAAAATAAATACACAAACCCACATCTCCATCCTTCACTGAAACACGAATCTATGCCTCCTTCGTTAAGACTGTTGAACACAAGTTTTCAGGAAGACTATGGGTCCGCAACTGGGCATGAAGCAAGGCCATATGATAGGTGAGGTGTCTTTTTTAAAAAAATATTTTACTTATTTATTTGACAGAGATCACAAGTAGGCAGAGAGGCAGGCAGAGAGAGAGAGGGGAAAGCAGGCTCCCCGCTGAGCAAAGAGCCCGACACGGGGCTTGATCCCAGCATCCTGAGATCATGACCTGAGCAGAAGGCAGAAGCTTAACCCACTGAGCCACCCAGGTGCCCAGGTAAGGTGCCTTGACTCCGACTCCTCCATGGAGAAGCCAGGGGAAGTGCGGGCTCCCGGCCCGCCGTTTAGGGAACCACGAACTACAAGTCCCGGCAGGCCGCGCGGCGCCTCCGCTTCATTAGGCGCAATCAGAGGGTGGTGGAGAGCAAAGTCCCTGCGAACCCCATCACCCGCGTGCGGCGTGGAACCTGGCGCCACGTCCCCGCATTCCTTGGGGTGAGTAGGGCAGGCGCGCCGGGGCTGCACCGCGCGTGGAGCGCGCGGGAGGCGGTGTAGACGCGCCCAAAGCTTGCCTCTGCTCGGGCCGTGGGGAGGGAATCCCCGGCCTGCGACCTTGTCCCGGGGGCCGGTGCCTGGCCACGTGACCGGCAGGGGCGGTCCTCTGCGGGGACTCTCCAGCCCCGCTCACCAGTGGGCGGAAGCGGGGACTGGCTACTTGGGTGGCACGCTCTGGCACATAGGCAGGGCTGGGGCTGGATGAGGGGTATCAGGTGGCTTACCCAGGCGGCTTCTCCCTAGGCGGTCTACGGGCTCCGAGGCGCCGGCGGCGCGGGGCTGGAAGTGGTCTGGACGGGATCTGGGGGCGCCGCCGAAACCCCTGAGCTCCGCCTGGACTCCCGGCGTGCCCCAGAGCGCTCCGGATCTTCTGCACCTTGCGGGGCCCTGCCCTTCCAGTTCTCCCTATAAACGTGCTGTGTATGGAGAGCAGCCTCTGGGAGACACCTAGCACAGCTCTGTCCCCAGGTTAAGTGGCGTTTACTTCCCACTAGGTAGGAAGTCAACCAATTCGACAAGTATTTATTGGTCCCGACCATGATAATTGGCACTTAGTGGGTGCTCAAGAGATATTTGCGGAGTTGAAAGTGAATTTGACTTCTCTGTGCCTTCATAAGTTTTCTTTAAGCATTTTCTTATTGCACAGGTTCTCAGACTGCATCAGAATCCCCTGGAGGGCTTGTTTTAAACCACACGGAATGCTGAACCCCCTCCCCAAAGTTTCTGATTCACCAGCTCAGGGGTGGGGAGCAAGAATTTGCATTTCAGGATGCTCCTAGGAGATAGAGAAGCTGCGGGGGACATGCTTTTGAGTACTTCTGCTTTGTAGGAGAAAAGTCCTGTGAACTTAAGCACCAACTTTTTCTTCACATCAGGTTATGGGCCTTTGTATCTTTGTTTGCCAGTTTAACTTTCTGTAGTTAGGGTAAACATGTGCATATGACCGTGCACACTGTTAATTTGCCTCTACGTTATTGTATATGCAGATTTTCACGAAGTCCACGCTTGTGTCATTTTTCCTGGGTTACATCATGTTCTATTGTGTCATTATTGGCTTGGACCTCAGATGTAAGATCTGACCTCTGCTGGGAGAGCTTGCATTTTGTTCCTTCTTGATATATACATTTTCTTGTCAGAAAGGGGACCTAAAGATAAGAATAGTGCTTGCTTCTGGCATCCATCCCCCGACTCCCTGCTCAGCGCCCTGGCCCCCACCTCATTCACCAAATCTGCTGGGTTTAGATTCTTGTGTCAGAGGCATTCCAGTGACCCACCTCTTACCTGCCACATGCTCTCTGTGTTTGGTTTTCCACTGTTCTCCCTGATTCCCCACTTTCCCAGGATGAACTGAATGGAGAATTTCTATTCCTTGCCTGGGTGAGATTTATTTTCCCTGTCTGCCCTGGGACCTTGGTCTCAGCCAGGGATTCCTTTATTTTATTTATTTATTTTAAAATATTTTATTTATTTATTTGACAGAGATCACAAGTAGGCAGGGAGGCAGGCAGGGCGGGTGGCGGGGGGGCAGGCAGGCTCTCCACTGAGCAGAGAGCCTGATGTGGGGCTTGATCCCAGGACTCTGAAATCATGACCTGAGCCAAAGGCAGAGGTTAAGAGGCTTAACCCACTGAGCCACCCAGGTGCCCAGGGATTCCTTTGTTTAATCAGTATTGATTCAGTCACCTTCTGGACGTCAAACCCTAGGGAAGGGAGTATCATTATATTTGGACCTCATCATTGGTGGTAGGGCAGGTTAGAAACCTGAATCAGGCCAACACTGTGGTCCCTGGGCTTTGACTCTGCATCTTTCCAGACTTGAGACATGATGGTACCCTCTACCTTGTTTGCTGTTTAGCCACGTCATGAAACATTTTCCCGTTTCCCTGAAAACCTGATCCTCTCATTGGGTCTTTTCCAGTCTTGGGAGCAGACAGAAGAAATAATGCTCAATTTCTTTAATAGCCTCTTTAGGAAATGGGAGGAGGCTGTGGTCACTTATGGGATTGATGCAGTTAGAGCCAAAGTGCTTTTTTTCTGGTCATTCTCACTTGTGCACCAAGCAGGGAAGGGTGATTCCCTGCTTCTTGTCCTGGGATGTGGCATGGGGAGGGGGCTGTGGGTGGGTGGTAACTGATAGATGTAGCCACTCTTGACCCACCACAAACAGTTAAGTGCTTGGTTCCGCATTTAGTTGTGTCCAGGGGTTGGACATTTCATTCGACCATCAGCTTCCCATTTGTAGATCTTTCCACACTTCCCTTTTGCCTCGGTTTATCACCTGCTGGGTTATTCCCTTATGGCCCAGCAAGATGAATTCCATTCTTCTCATAGAGTTGGCGATAACACAGCTTTCCTAAGGTTCCTGGACTGGAATGGGTCGTTTCTGGTGGGGTGCTTTGGTTGACAGTCTGCTGTGTTGATTTCCATGTCTTCTACATGCTGCCATTGTTTGGGCCTGGTAGAGAGTCAGAAATTGAAGTTGCTGCCTACAGCGACTGGCACGGTTACCTGTGAACCGTGGTAAGAACACTGGTGAACAGAGCGTTGCAAGTCCATGTGCATGAAGGAGGTCATGTGCCATAGACAGGCTCAAGCTTTAATGCTGCTGTTTACTACTGAGTCACCTGGGAAAAATCTCACCCCGGGGCTCCTTCCTTTCCTTATTTATGCCTGCGGATGATAATAATATTTGTTTCATCTTCCTGGGTTGTGTTCAGTATCTAAGGAGATAAATGAGAGCAAAGGGCCTTGTAAAGGTTGGTTGTTGTTAATATTGTTATCCGAAGTGGAGGTGTTAGGGTCTCCGTGTCCTCAAGCTCCCTTCCCCTCCCCCAAAGTGTGTGCTTCTGGGAGAGACAACTCAAGTGAAAGTCAGACAAGTAAACAGAACAGGGAAGGCGATTCATTAGCAAAGGGTTTAATAATGAAAGGTGTTTTTCATCGACAGACATATTTCACGGCTGACAGGGTCTTTTAAAATACCCCGAGGGAAGCGACTCATTTGCATGTTAAAGACTCACTGACACCTTATGGAAAACTCCAGCTCCAATCTATTTAGACATACTTTGGCTCCTATATCATCTATTTTATGTTTTTCAATTTGCACCTCTTTTATTACTGAGGACATTTGCATGAAAACCGGGTCTTGGGAATCGTGTCTGCTTGGCTGAGGCTTCCCCTCCCAGGGTGGGTGATCTCAAGGCTAGGAGTGGCCTCATTGCCCACAGGGACAGGCCTGGAGGATGGAGCATGAGGCAGATGGGATTTAAAAGAGACAAGAGCTGGGAGGTGGTGCTGGGGGTAGCTGGGGGAGGATGGCATCCAATTGACAGCCCTGGGGTGATTCTCACCTGGGGACCTGTGTTGGTACTGGCTCAGTGCAGGCCTCATGGGGTAGCATTTCTCCCTTGATTCATTCAGCAAATACTTTTGGGGCACCAAAACCTAAGGTAGGTTTGGCAGACTCTAGCCACTGGGCCACTTCTGGCCATACCCATCACTTCATATATTGTCTGGGGCTGCCCTTTGTAGGCCAATGCCTACAATTGCCTGGGTTCTTCATCTGAGTGAGATGGGAGGCATTAGAGAGTTGAGAGCAGGGGAATACATAATTGGGCTGAAATTTCCATGTTGAGAATAGATGGGGGATAAGTGTAATCTTATAATAAGTAATAAGTGTAATAATCTTTTACTCATTCAGTCATGTATTTGTTAACCGACTTATTAATTAATTATATGATATGTTAACAAATTCTGCCCTTTGCATGTAATAGAATAGGCAGATACAGGACCTTAGAGAAAAAAGCAGCGCATAATAAGACCAGATAGGAACGAACAACTCATTCTAAGAGGTTGGCTCACAGAAGGCTTCAGAGAGGGCTTGCGTGGGAGTGGGGGGTGGTTGAGAGTGGAGAGGTATTTGGGAGATGAAGCTAGGAAGTTTGGGTGGGTCTTGAATGCCTTGCTAGAGAATTTGGACGTTTTCATCCGTGGAGGGGATATGGGATAATATGTGTGCACATGAAGGTTGGGGTAATAATGACCTGGGTGGAGAGTAAAAGTCGGAGGGGATGTAGGGAAATGGTTTTGGAGTGGGGAATGGTTGGGCTGTTCAGGCAAGATAGGGTAGCCTTCCTCCCTCAGTTTATTAATTGTACGAGGTTGTGCAAATCCTGGTCTCCCAGGTGCTAAGAGTTCTCCATCAGCTATTTCTACAGTCAGTGCTTCTGGGAAGAAGAAATGACGTTTAAAATAACAGTAAGGAAAAGAAGTCTTATTTGCGGAATATGTTTGGCATTATGTTAAAGCAACATCTCATTTAATGCTCATAGTAACCCTAGGATGGAAGTACTGTCAGGGACTTCCTTTTGTAGATAATTACGTGGGAGGCTCCAAGAGGCTGTGACTTGTTTAAGGTCACACAGCTGGTGAGCGGTAGAGCAGGATTCTTCCTGACTCCAGAGGCTGACTTCCTGGCCACCAGTGGTTCCATATGACCTTTTTAATGTGGGCTTCTCTGAAGGCCCCACAGGTACGGTCCCTGGATCACCTCTCATGGACATTCTTGCACTGATAATCTTGAAGAAGGAAGGTATATATGGAGCTGAGGGCACGAAGCCCAATGTAAGGCCTGCTTCCAGGTCCAGTTGGGAACCCGTGTCTTGGCGGGACAAGGTAGAGGGTGAACTCAGCATGCTGCCCTTTTTGATAGAAAACACTAGAGAGCAAGGTGAAAAGGGAAGGTTAGGTGGGGGCCTGCCAGGATGTAAGAAGGGAGGCCTGCAGGAGTCCTCCAGAAGCTGACAGGCAGGGGAGTAAATAAGGTCCTTTACCAAAGCATGGCATTGGGAGAGGAAATAATTAATAACAGTCATAATAATAATAATAATAATTGTAATAATAAGAGATGAGTGGTGGTAGTAATTGCAGTTGCTACTGTGTACTGTGTAGGTGGCACCTGGCTATACATTTTGCATGATTTCCTCGTCCCTCACCAACACATCTAGTAGACACTGCTGTCATCATCCCCATTTTTTAGACACGGTCACAAGAGTCAGAGTGAGTTAGCAATTTGCCTGCTTACCCAGTTGGGAAGTAAGTGTAGGGACCCAAACCCAGGCCTGCTGGAGTGCCTGTTCTTGTTTGGAAGGAACTCTTGGCTTATTAAAATGTCAGCAGAAAAACAAATAAATAAATAAAAAGCTGGCAGAATAATGCAGGGATAGGGAGGTTTTCATAAATAAAGAGAATATTAGAAAAAGATTATAAAGAACATAAAGCCTATTCTACAAAGTAAGGTTTTAATTTCTTTTTATTTACAAACCCCTTTCTTGCAGAGTTAGGAACTGAACCCAGGAGCTGGGCTAGAGCATTTGTGTTTAGGGGAACAAATGAATTTCTTACATGATTTCTTTAAAAATAATTGTTTGGAGTCACATTTGTAGGGTGATTGCAGACCCCTGGGGTTGGGAGTTGGTATGATCAAGTTGGAAGGCTTGTTTTTTGGGCATGGTTTCACTGATGGATTTGAACACATACAGCCTGTTTATTAAAAAGAAAATATTTAGAAGAATGGTTCTCAAATTTTAGCTTGCATAAAAATCACCCATTATGGGGCACCTGGGTGGCTCAGTTGTTAAACATCTGTCTTCGGCTCAGGTCATGATCCCAGGGTCCTGGGATCGAACCCCGCATTGGGCTCTCTGCTCAGTGGGAAGCCTGCTTCTCCCTCTCCCACTCTCCCTGCTTGTATTCCCTCTCTCTCTCTCTCTCTGTCAAATAAATACATATTAATTTTTTAAAAGATTTTTTTAATCTTTTCAATAAATGTTTATCACCATTTATTGAAAAGACAGTCCTTTCCCCCTTGTATGTTCTTGGCTCTTTTGTCGTAAATTAATTGCCCATATGTGTATGGGTTTATTTCTGGGCTCTCTGTTGGAATTCATTGATCTATGTGTCTATTTGTATACCACTGCCATACCGTTTTGATTACTGCAGTTTTGTAATGTAGTATAATCAGAGACCATGATACTTGCAGCTTTGTTCTTTTTCAAGATTTCTTTGACTATTCTGTGTCTTTTGTGGTTCCCTACAAATTTTAGGATAGTTTGTTCTATTTCTGTGAAAAAATGCCATTGGGATTTTGATAGGGATTTCATTGAATTTGTAGACTGCTTTGGGTAATTTGGAAATTTTACAATATTCTTCCAATCCGTGAACACAGAATATCTTTCCATTTATTGGTGTCTTTAATTTCTTCATTAATGTCTCATAATTTTCAGTGTACAGGTCTTTCACCTCCTTGATTAAATTTATTCTTAGCTTTTTATTTTCAATGCAATTATAAATGGGATTGTGTTTTTTTTTTTAATTTTTTAAAAAAATTATTTATTTGTCAGAGAGAGAGGGAGAGAGAGCGATCGAGCGAGCACAGGCAGACAGAGTGGCAGGCAGAGGCAGAGGGAGAAGCAGGCTCCCCGCCGAGCAAGGAGCCTGATGTGGGACTCGATCCCAGGACACTGGGATCATGACCTGAGCTGAAGGCAGCCGCTTAACCAACTGAGCCACCCAGGCGTCCCTATAAATGGGATTTCTTAATTTCTCTTTCTGCTTATTCATTATTAGTGTACAATTATTAGTGTACAGAAACAGAACAGGTTTTTGCATGCTGATTTTGTATCCTACAACTTTTTTTTTTTTTAAAGATTTTATTTATTTATTTGTCAGAGAGAGAGGGAGAGAGAGCGAGCGAGTACAGGCAGACAGAGTGGCAGGCAGAGGCAGAGGGAGAAGCAGGCTCCCCGCCGAGCAAGGAGCCCGATGTGGGACTCGATCCCAGGACCCTGGGATCATGACCTGAGCCGAAGGCAGCTGCTTAACCAACTGAGCCACCCAGGTGTCCCATGTATCCTACAACTTTATTGAATTGGTTTATTCTAACAGTTTTTTGGTGGATTGTTCAGGGTTTTCTGTATATAATATCCACTGCAAAAAATAATAGTTTTACTTCTTCCTTTCCAATTTGATTGGCTTTTACCTCTTTTTCTTGTCTATTGCTCTGGCTAGGGCTTCCAGTACTATGCTGAATAATACTTGTCCTGTTCCTAATGTTAGAAAAGCTCCCTGCCTTTCACCAATGAGTATGGTGTTAGCTGTGGGCTTGTCACATATGGTCTTTATTATGTTGAGGTATATTCCCCTGTCCCTACTTTGTTGAGAGTTTTTAATCAGAAATGGGTGTGGAATTTTGTTAAGTGCTTTTTCTACATCTGTTGAGATGATTATGTGATTTTTTAATAAAATACTTTATTTATTTATTTGGCAGACCAAGATCACAAGTAGGCAGAGAGGCAGGCAGAGAGAGGGGGAAGCAGGCTTCCTGCTGAGCAGAGAGCCAGATTTGGGGCTTGATCCCAGGACCCTGAGATCATGGCCTGAGCCGAAGGCAGGGGCTTAACCCACTAAGCCACCGAGGCGTCCCTGATTATGTGATTTTTATCCTTCATTTTGTTAACGTGGTGTAAGAGATCTGCATTTTTGAGATGGAAGAAGATAGTAAAATTAAATCTACACTCACAAGTTATAAAGTGCAAGGAAAAGAAAATCAACTATATGTTGCTTAGAGAAGTAGTATAAAATGTAAGTCGAAAGTAGAAGAATGGAAAAAAGATGTACCTGTGAATACATAAGAAAAATCTGCGGCTATAGTGTGAGGCATGAGTTCAAACAGATTTTGAAGAAAATGAAGACAAGGCTGTGTGTAGCATTAGTTTCCCACGAGGGGGAAACAGGCACAGAGCAGGGAGGGGATGGTCACAGACTGCGTCCAGAGCAGAAGCAAGCAGGGGTGACCTGAATCCTCCTTCTGCCTCTGTACAGGGTTTGCACGTGTGGTTAGTTGGGTGGCTCACTTCTGGATGGGACTTCTTCCCTGCTGCCTGCAGCCGTGGTCAGGGAGTTTAGTCTGATACAGAGTTCCCAGAAACTGAAGGGGAAACAGCCTATTGGGTACAGTGGCCCCCAGAAGCTCCAACGGTCCACCTGGTGGACTGAGCTAGTACAAGTAGGGTGAGGAAGGCCATCAGAGAGCCCTGACCCAGCTTGATCCCACTGACTGGGAGTACTTCTGGTTCAACAGATCAAACCAGCAGGTGGACGTTGAATCGCTACTCCTGGAGTGCCCTGCGGGACTGTGAGTCAGCGGAAGAAGTCATGGTGTGCGCCTTCAGGAGCTCACGGTCTAGACAAGGGGCAGTTTACTGGAACTGAAATGAATATTTTTGAAATCAGCCAGACGCGGAGAGCTTACCTGGCTGATTCTGACCAGCTGCTGTTTTGGCTGCGGACTGAGCACTTCTGACCTGGGCACAGAAGGCAAATGACACCTGTGTGTGCACGGGGGTGAAGTAAGAGTTACGAGCAACGAGGGTTAGCGTGCTCTGCCACATTCCCTATCTAAAACAGCATCTTTGTCGCATACGTGTCATCCCTCCTCTTACCCCCTTTAATTTTCTTCCCCGCACTTCATACCTGCTGCTGTTCTAATGTGTCTGTGTGCTGGGGACCTGTCAGCCCATCTAGAGCGGAAGCATCATGTGGGCAAGAACTCTGTTTTGTTCCCTCTCCCCCTGTGCCTCGAAGGGTATCTGGCACTGTGCAAGGAGTAATGACTTGGAGAGTTGACTTGTGCCCGGTACTCCGCTAAGCATTTCATATACACAATTTCATTTTATCCTAATAACTTTTTTTTAAAAAAAGATTTTATTTGTTTATTTGACAGAGATCACAGGTAGGCAGAGAGGCAGGCAGAGAGAGAGAGGAGGGGAAGCGGGCTCCCTTGCTGAGCAGAGAGCCTGATGCGGGGCTCCATCCCAGGACCCTGGGCTTATGACCCAAGCTGAAGGCAGAGGCTTTAACCCACTGAGCCACCCAGGCGCCGCGTCCCAATAACTTTTGACGTAGGTATCATCCTGTGTTACTAGTGAGGAAACAGAGATCAGCAAGATTAAGAAAATGACCCAAGATTATATAATCTTTTAAGCAACAGAGCCTGAATTTGAACTCCAGTCCGACTAACTGTGGGATTCAGCTGTCCCTTGTTGTCTCCTTTCCTTCTGCAGGGTCTGGGAACATGGCCAGAAAGGTGCTCAAGCTTGCTTCATGGACTGGCGTGGCTCTGGCTGCCTCGGGCTTCTACCTTTACAGTAACAAGTACTTGGATCCTAATGACTTCGGTGCTGTCAGGGTGGGCCGAGCAGTTGCCACGGTAGGTTTTTCTCATTGTCAGGTGGCCGAGGGACTGCACTGTTACCCGCAGGTGTTCATGCATACAGCAGATGCAGAGGTACATGTGTAACACTCTAACATGTGCCAAGCTTTGAACAGGCCCTTCTGTATCTCTATTCTCATAGGGCCCCTCCCCGGGTCCTACCAAATCCCGGTAGAATGGGATTGCACAGGGTCTCTGTTGTGAAGCCTTTACATTTTATTTATTTATTCATTTATTCATTTAAAAAAATATTTTATTTATTAAGAAACCGTTTTTTTTTTTTTTAAGTTTTTATTTATTTATTTGTGAGAGAGAGAGTGAGAGAGAGCATGAGAGGGGAGAAGGTCAGAGGGAGAAGCAGACTCCCCACAGAGCTAGGAGCCCAATGTGGGATTCTATCCTGGGACTCTAGGATCATGACCTGAGCCTAAGGCAGTTGCTGAACCAACTGAGCCACCCAGGTGCCCTTATTTATTTGACACAGAGAGAGAGAGATCACAAGTAGGCAGAGAGGCAGCCAGAGAGAGAGGGGGAAGTAGGGTCCCTGATGACCAGAGAGCCCGATGTGGGGCTCGATCCCAGGACCCTGAGGTCATGACCTGAGCTGAAGGCAGAGGCTTAACCCCCTGAGCCACCCAGGCGCCCAAGCCTTTCCATTTTAGATTCTGTATCATATTTTAGCGAAAGACCTGGGCTGGTACTCCTCAGCCAATGCATATGGAAAGGCTCGGCAGCTTTGATGAAATTCTATCAGGAAACCTGGTTTCTCTCCCATGAGCTAGTGTGCATGGTTCCTGAGGCAGGGCTCGGACTCAGAGCAGCTGGGCCTTGGAAGATTTTTGAGGATCCCCTCGAGCCCCCGAACTAACAGAGAATCTGAGTTGAATATTTTGCCATTAGAGGTTTTCTCTGTGGCCCGGGAGCATCCTTCCGCTGCGATCTTGTCCTCTTGACACTGCTGAGAGCCACTCTCCCAGACATGCACATGTAACTGCCTCACTGGTGGGTAGAGGGCCACAGGCCTCTGTGCTCTCTCTCTGCCTTTTGTCTGCTGCAGGATGAGCTCGTCCTTGCTTCCCCTTGGTGTGGATAGACTCTGAGGCATGCTCTGTTTGAGTTGTTGTCTGATTGTTCCCTTAATACTCAGTGTTGCGAAGTCTTCTCCTGAGCTAGCTGTAGAACCCGGACGGACAAATAGATAAACAGGCCATGGGATAGAAAATGATTCCCGAGTGTTTACTCAGGGCCTTTTGGCAACCCAGCATTGTCTTACGTGCTTTGAGAGGTAGAATGAACTGTCCCTCCTCGACCCAGCTTTGAAGGACCTTATGACTGAGGAGTGCTCACATGAGTGGGTCAAAAAACAATCACCCTAAAACTGTGGATTGGGTCAAGATGTGTGACTCAGGGGACCACTGCTAGGGGACCTCAGACACAGGAGAGAGACCTGTAGGCTGGGAGTCAGGATGGGTGCCCTAAGGGAAGCGGGCGTTAATGGAACCTTAGGGATTTGAATACAGTTAACCCTTGAACTATGCAGAGGGTAAGGTGTCAGTTCCCATGCAGTCAACTTTGGGCTCCCCAAAACCTTGAGGACTGATAGCCTGCTGTTGACCAGAAGCCTTTCAGATACCATGAAGAGTTCGTTAACAAATTGTTTGCGTGTCGTATGTATCATATATATTCTTACAATAAAGTAAGCCAGAGAAAAGGAAAGGTTATTAAGAAAATCATCAGGAAGAGAAAATACATTTATAGTACTGTACTGCGGTTTACTAAAAAAAACCCCAAAGCCAGTGTGAATGGTCCTGCACAGTTCTAACCCATGTTCAAGGGCCAACTGTAGCTGGAAATGAAGAAGGAAGGGATTTGCCAGTGCTTTACACACCAGTCACTAGGCTGTGGCTTCTTTAAAGGCTAGGGCTCTGGTCTTGATTGGCCTTGTGCCTTGTTCAGTGACCAGCCCTTGCTTGTGGTTGGTGTTTAACACCATTATGCTGAGTGGAGTAAAGCTTTGGGGGTGTAAACAAGGGGATAGACTTTTCTCGGTAACAACCTTGTAAGTTCCTTAGCTTCTAGGGACCTCAGTTTCTCAGTTCTAGAAGGGAAGATTTGGCCTGGGTAGTCCTCTAGCTTCCTCCATGTCTGCGATATCTGGAAACCTGTGATTTTCTGGTTCAGGACATGGGATATGGATATGGGGATGTGGATATGGGGAACTTCTTCAGGGCTTTTGGCCAAGGGTCCCAGAATCAAAACTCAGGCTGTCAGAGCAACATAAATATAAAACGAGGTTTATTTATGATGATAAGTTTATCCAACAGCATTCATTCAGCTCGTCTTTACTGAGCATTTACCTGTGTGCCTGACACAGTAAGATGGTGCTGGGGATACAGTGATGAATGGGAAGGACAGGGGTCCGTGTTTGTAGAGCTGAAATTCTAGCAAAGAGAGGATAGTCCACATACAAGTAAACAAGCGAGCAAGGTAATTTTGGACATGATAATGTCATTACGATAAATAATTGAGAGTTGCTGGCAGGTGGGACAACCTTAGACTAGAGCTCTCTGCAGAGGGGACATTTGTGCAGAGCCCTGATTGACAGGAAGAAGCCAGCCAGGCTAAGATCTGGGGGGGCGGAGCATCCTAGGGGAGGGGTTGTCTACTTCTCTAGACGTACTGCCTGTGTCAGGGGCCTGCAGCTGCAGGATGTGGGCGGGGCAGGGGGCGAGGAGCAATATTTGATGCCCCAGGCGCCAAGCCTTTCTTTTCCTTGGTTCACAGACAGCTGTCATCAGCTACGACTATCTCACCTCCCTGAGGAGTGTCCCCTATGGTTCCGAGGAGTACTTGCAGCTTCGATCCAAGGTAAGGAGCCCCGGGGACCCATCTGAGCTAGGCCAGGGCCGGCTACGTCCTGAAGTAGCTGCAGAGCTAGCACGCGTCTTGCGTGCAGCTGGGGGTGGGCAGGGGGCTGTGTGGGGATTGGCGCTGGGGGTTTGGGAGGGAGGAGGGGAGGGCTTTCTCCTCCTTGGAGGCGTTTTTGTGCTGATGGTCTAGGCTGCCCAGCCGCCATCAAGCTGGATCCCATGGTACTGAGGTCATTAATTGACAAGGCACTGTCGGGGAGGCTGGTGTGTGTTCCTGGGGAGCACAAGGTTGTCTGGGATGACTCAGGAGGGATGAAGGCTCTGTTTCTGAGATAACTCCGTTGGCTTCCGAAGTGCTTTGTCAGGCAAAACACAATTGAAAGAGGTTAATTGCTTTGCTGTCCTCTCAAGCCTACACTGGGGCTCCTTGCTAGGCCTCTGAGGGGAGCCGTCCACCCCACACCCTCTTTCCTTGTTTGGAATTGGTCGGTTGATTTTGATGCTACAGCTAGATGAGTTGGGGCATCAGGCAAGAGGGTGTATTTTTTTGGATATAAGTTGAGTTTGGGGTCAAGTGTAGATACTTTTGTTTCCTCCAAGGAGAGGTTTGGGATAGATCTGTATATCTTTGCTCAGCCTGGAATGCCCTTGGCCCTTTAGAAAATTTCTAGTCATCCTTCTGGCCTCAGCTCAAATACCTCTCCTCTGTGATGTTTTCCTTCTCAATCATTCTTGGTGGATGGGATAATTAATTTTAAAATTTTTATTTAAACTTTCCATTATAGAAATTTCAACCATTAACAAGAGTAGAGAGAAAAGTATAATGAACCCTTATGGAACTGTCATCCGGCTTCAGACGTTATCCATTTTGTCAGTCTTGTATCAGCCATTTGCCCCTTTATTCATTCATGTATTTTTAATTCATTTATTTATTTTTGCTCAAATATTTAAAGCAAACTTCAGGGGCGCCTGGGTGGCTCAGTTGGTTAAGCGGCTGCCTTCGATTCAGGTCATGGTCCCAGCATCCTGGGATCGAGTCCCACATCGGGTTCCTTGCTCGGCAGGGAGCCTGCTTCTCCCTCTGCCTCTGACTGCCACTCTGTCTGCCTGTGCGCGCTCGCTCGCTCTCTCTCTCTCCCTCTCTCTCTGACAAAAAAAATAAAATAAAATAAAGTTAAAAAAAAATAAAAGCAAACTTCAGGCATCATATTATTTTATCTGTAAATGCTTCAGTCTGTATCTCTAATGAAGAAGTACCTTAAAAAAACTTCCAGGGGTGCCTGGTGGCTCAGTCGTTAAGCGTCTGCCTTCAGCTCGGATTGTGATCCCAGGATCCTGGGATTGAGCCCTTCATTGGGGTCCCTGCTTGGCAGGAAGCCTGCTTCTCCCTCTCCCACTCCCTCTTGCATCTCATGTTCCCTCTCTCACGTTTCTCTCTGTCAAGTAAATAAATAAAATCTAAAAAAAAAAAAACCAACCCAAAAAACAACAAAAAATTCCACACCATCATCATAACTAACAAAATTAACAATATTTCCTTAATAACTTCTAATAGCTAGTTTATACTTAAATATCCCTAGTCCCAAAAATGTCTTTTTAAAATTGGTGCATTACGTTCTGTACCCAAACAAGGAGCATGTATTGCATTAGGAAACATCAACCAAAATCTTCTCAAATCTACAGTATTTCCCTTCCCTCCTATTTTTTGAGCTATTTTCTTGTTGAAGAAAGCAGATCATTTACCCTGTAGAATGAGGCCAATCGCATCCCCAAAGCATCATTTAATGGGAAGTAGATCGACATGGCACACAATTAGAAGTATGTCACATTTGAACGTGCAGAATGATCCTCCTCTCCTTGTGCCTCAGGTGCCCATTGTTCCAGCCTGGAAGTGATCAGTGTGTCCTCTATGTCCTTCCGGAGACATCTTCCCACTGGAATGTAGTCAGACTTCTTTATTCCTACCACAGATGGTAACTGCTTACATGTCTTCCTTTCACTTTACACTATAGATTCTTTTAGATCAGGGATGGGGTCATCTTTTTTGTATTTTCTGCCTCTAGTGATGATGCCTAGGACTGAGTTGACTTCATGTCTGTTTCAGGCTGCACCCGGCTTGGTCCTTCCTTGGGAGGGGACCTGGAAAGGGTGCAAGGTTTGCACGCCGAAGACCTGAATTTGTGCTCTGTCTTTGGGATGGTCATTTAGCCTTTGGAGGATCATTCTCCTCGTCTGCAGACTACCGTTGGCTCTGCCACCTGTTGGGAATTATATAGATAATATCTGAGACAGTGTTGTGAAGTGTGAGTGTGAAGCAGGTATCAGGAATCAGTCAGATGCTGGGGCGCCTGGGTGGCTCAGTTGGTTTAGCGTCTGCCTTTGGCTCAGGTCATGATCCCAGAGTCCTGGGATGAAGTCCCGAGTTGGGCTCCTTGATTAGTGGGAAGCCTGCTTCTCCCTCTCCCTCTGTCTGCTGCTCCCCCTGCTTGTACTCTCTCTCTCTCTCTCTGCCAAATAAATAAATAAAATCTTTACCAACAAAATCCGTCTGATGTCTACCAAGAAGGATGCTCCATGAGGACAGACACTTGTCTCCGTGTCTGCAGAACCTACAGCAGTACCCAGGAGAAAGTAGGTCCTGAATAAAGGTTTGCTGAGCAAATGAATGAATGAAATGTTAGTTTGTGTTGGAAGATCTCAAAGCTGGGGCTCTGAGACTTGGTGCCCACCCCCTGCTGTCCCCTGCCCCTCTTTCTCCATCTAATCGGTGCTATGGGCCTTAGAGCCGACCAGAGTGACATTTTGCACAGAGGTGCAGGCCGGGCAGGGAAGCAAGCTCCCTGCAGAGCAGACAGGGGATGGGTGACATGCAGACAGTGGCCCTCGCTTGTAAGGCACCAGCAGCCCCCGGGGAAGTTGACGGCTTTGGGGGATGCAGGAAGGAAAGTGCAGTCTGCTATTTGACAGGAGGGTAGCTGACACAGATAACAAGGCTGGAGGCTGGTCCCCGGGACTTGTGCCTGGGAAGGGGAGCTCACTGGCACTGAAAAGCAGGAGCGAATACTGCAGGAGTGTGTTTTTCCATTGGAACACTTATCTCTTCTCGTCTTCGTGACTGATAAAGGAATGAGTGAAGGGTAAAACATAATTATCTCACTGTCAAGCCAGCGTCCCCAGGTCCCGGAGTATGCTAGAGCAAGAGACAGTGACTTAGAGAAGTACTTTCAAGGTTGGTGCTTGGCCGCCTGGTGTCTCGGTGACTCAGCTTCACATTGCGGGGGATGGGAAACAAAGCCAAGGAGTGTTTTCTGGGGGCTCAGTGGCACTTTGCTGGGCAGCTGAGGGGGTGTGCTGAGGCCCCAGTACTTTGAAGAACCAGACTCTGGGTGTCCAGGATGCTTATAACCAGAGGCGACAGGTGTGGACCAGCCTGTGCACAAGGCAGGAGGAAGTCACAGCCGGTACAGATGTCTGGATGGGGCTGGAGGAGGCAGGGCTGAGCTGATTCTGACCGAGGGGTTCTGGTATCATAGATATATGTTAATTTTTGAGCTCAAGAGCCGCTCACGTTTTGGGTAGTAGCATTTAAAACTTCGTTTGAGGAGTCACCCATATCTTATGTACTCATCCCGGGGTTTGAGGGAGGCTCACCCCACCCTCAGCTCCAAGAGTGGGCACATGACTTAGGCTAGTTATAGAGTTCATTCCTCTGGCCCTAGAGATTGATTCAGGGATGGGCACTTGAGCCAGTGTTGGTTAGGACTTTTGGGGGTGTCCTGCATAGGACTGCTGCATTAGCTGCCAGTATAGGGTATTGACTTAAAAGCTGCTGACAGCCATCTTGCCACCATGAGGGGAAAGCCTGTCTGTGAATGGAGTATTGTAGAGAGAAGGGTCATTTGAGTCCCTGGATCTTGCTGAGCCTGAAGCCCCTTTGGACTTTCCAGTTATATGTACCAGGAAATTCTCCTTTTGCTTCAGATGATTTGAGATCAGTTTTCTGTTACTTGCAATCAAATAAATCTTGATACACTGGGGACCATTAGAGAAGCATGCTGGATCTTGAAGCTCAGTTAAGGTTTTGATAAATCACAGAAGATCTAGTAATTTAAGGAAAGAAATGAAATCGAGAAATTCCAAGGCCTAAGCAGGGTGATGAGAGGTTTGCATGGTGCTGAGTCGACTTGTAGGCTTTTGGTCTGCCAGGCTTCTGGTCTACTACCAAACACCTGTACTATCCTATCTGTAAAGTGGTGGCAGTGGCCTTTGCCCCAGCTGAATTTGTAGAACAGAGATGAGCAGCTTTGTTTAAATAAACACTGGGGATTATTTAATGCAGCCAGAGAGGAGATCCAGAGGCACAACTTTTGCCTCAATGACTCCTTATCATTTTAATGAACAAGTTAACGATTTTCTATTTTCCTTATTTCTGCATTTTTCAATTGGAATTCTCATGTAAGGAAGAGCTGTCCCTTCTCCTTCAGTTGTTTATTTAATTATTTCTATCAGTATGAACTCATGGATATTTATATTATTCTATGGGTTATAATCCAAAACCATCATCATTTTTATTGTTCAAATTATTCTAATTTTGGCCATTGGGAACTCCTTCAGGTTGATTTCTGTGTCCATTCTTTTTTGAGCACTATCTTAACTTTCTTCTTCTTTTTTAAATAGGATTTATTTATTCACTTTAGAGGGAGAGAGAGAGAGTGCAAGCAAGTGAATGGGTGCACACATGGGAGAAGGGGCAGAAGGAGAGGGAGAGGGAATCGTAAGCAGACTCCATGCCAAACGTGGAGCCCGGTGCAGGGCTGTATCCCACAACCCTGAGATCACAACCTGAGCAGAAACTAAGAGTCGGATCCTCAACCAGCTGTGCCACCCAGGTGTCCCACTACCTTAATTTTCTAATCCCCAGACTCATCGTATATTTTCCTTCCTGCAGCCCTGGAATCAATCACTTCTCCAAGGAGCCTTGGTTCTTTTTATTGGAAGAGAGTATTTAGAAATCAAGATGTTGGGGCTAGATGTTCACATTGTTATGGGAGTGCCATTGTTTCTAGGCCCTCCCAGGAGACAAAGCTAGGAGATATATGTGTATATACTCATGTGCACACACACACCTATCTATGAAGAAACCATGAGTTCATACTGATATCTCCAACTCCCATCTAACGTCACATAATTTTAGCTCTCTCCCATTCCTTATGTGTAACTTATTTCTCCGACAGTGAGACAACCACCTCTCTTTATCTACAGTATATTTACTTACTTGTTCAACTAGTATACCCTAAAATAGTTAAGACCCTTGAGGCAAATAGGAGCAGAAGGAGTGGCCCAATCTGGGTGAGACTGAATAAGTTAAGGGGGTAATTGACCTGGGTTTGGAAAGGTGGGTGGGATTGAAACGTGCAACACTGGGGACAGGTGATTTTGATTGAGGTTGATGGGTAAAATTTTGGGGATTGTCTATAAGAAACAGATTAGTTCAGTGTTACTGGGGACTAGGGTATGGGTGAGTGAAGGTGAATGCTGGCAAAGAGAATTAGAGCTAGGTCACAGAGGGATAAGATGCCAAGGTTTATACCAGAGGTAGTAGGGAGCCATGGCGAGTTCTTAGGTGAAGTTTTGTTAAGCCCTCAGTGGATAAGAATGCCCTGGTGTAAAGTCATCAGTCACTGAAAACTTTTTGAGCATCTACTCTCTCATACGATGAGCAGAAGCATGAGAGAGAGAAAGTGTGTCTAGGGAGGGAGAGAGAGAGAGAGATCGCGGGTGCCTTTTCCTTTCTTAATCAGAATCTGAATATAGGAGGGTTCTCAACTGCTGCCGTGACCAGGAAGCTTTTGAGTTGCATCCCATTGCTTGTTTCTGAGTAGGTCACGGGACTCCTATGGTGTCAGATGTGTCCAGTCAGCCGTATGTGTGTGCATCGTATTAGTTACACTACTTCTTACTACTTGGGCATGAAGAGGTGGTGATTAATACTCCACTCCTCGTCTGAGAAGCAGAACCAAGGGGATGCAGGTGTCTGCCAAGAAGAGCTCAGAATGTCAGCTATATTACTGATAAATGCTGAGTTGGAGCTTGTGTCTCGGGCCTGTGAGCCAGCGGGCTTGTTGTACTTCACTCCTGAATTTGCTAGACTTACCTATACAACATATATGTGGCAGGACAAGCCTCTCACGGAAGTGGGGGGTGCTGCCTATTAGGGCAGGAAGGAGCGGAGCACCAGGGTCCTGTGGAACTGTGCTGATGCCAAAAGGGAGGTGAGAGGCAGCAGTGGGCTGAGCACGATGGGCTGAGCACGATCTGTTTCTTCTCACAAACTCACCAGTCTGATTGGTGACTCCTCCTCCTATAGGGAGCAAGAGGGAAGAGAGAGATCAGGAACATTACACCTCTGTGGGGCTCCCATAAAACAGAGATGGGAGGTTCACCTGCAGTACTCACCTGCACATGGGAAGCAGCGGTAATCTTGTTGTAAGAACTGTTTGTGCCCATTAAATTCTGCTCATGTTTATACCTGACCTTGTTTAGGGACATGGGCTACTTCGGGCTTGAGTATGTGTAACAATTTCAACATTACCAAAATCTGCATTTAGAGAGAAGGATCGTCGATTGTCAACCTTTAGAACCATGGCATATGGCAGGGTGTTTTGGGGGAAAAGGATATTTATTAGAGGAGTAGAATAAGGGACTTAGGTGGGGTGATGACTCTTTTTATATTTATGCCATCGACCTTGAGAAACACCTCTTTGGCATCAGCTAGCTCAGGCTTCTAATGTACGGATGAAACTGGAGGTCTATGGGGTGTTGGGATTTTTTTTCTTTATAGATTTTATTTCATTTTTTAATTAATTACTTTATTAACATATAATGTATTATTGCTCCAAGGGTATAGGTCTGTGAATCGTGAGGCTTATATATTTCATAGCACTCACCATATCACATACCCTCCCCAATGTCCATAACCCAACCACCCTCTCCTAAACCTCCCCCCAGCAACCCTCAGTTTGTTTTGTGAGATTAACAGTGTGTAATGGTTTGTCTCCCTTCCGATCCCATCCTGTTTCATTTTTTTCCTTCCCTACCTGCCAAACCCCCCACCCTGTCTCTCAAATTTCTCATATCAGGCATATCATATGATCGTCTTTCTCTGATTGACTTATTTCACTCAGCGTAATACCCTCTTGTTCCATCCATGTCATTGCAAATGGCAAGATTTCATTTCTTTTGATGGCTGCATGTATTCCATTGTGTATGTATACCACATCTCTTTATCCATTCATCTGTTGATGGACATCTAGGTTCTTTCCATAGTTTGGCTATTGTGGACATTGCTGCTATAAACATTCAGGTGCACGTGCCCCTTCAGATCCTACATTTGTATCTTTTTAGGGTAAATACCCAGTAGTGCAATTGCTGGGTCATAGGGTAGCTCTATTTTCAACTTTTTGAGCCACTCTGTTCTCCAGAGTGGCTGCACCAGCTTGCATTCCCACCAACAGTGAAGGAGGGTTCCCCTTTCTCCACATCCTCACCAACATCTGTTGTTTCCTGACTTGTTAATTTAAGCCATTCTGACTGGTGTGAGGTGGTACCTCATTGTGGTTTTGATTTGTATTTCCCTGATGCCGAGTAATGTTGAACACTTTTTCATGTGTCTGTTGGCCATCTGGATGTCTTCTTTGCAGAAATGTCTGTTCATGTCCTCTGCCCATTTCTTGATTGGATTATTTGTTCTTTGGGTATTGAGTTTGATAAGTTCTTCATAGATTTTTAGATACTAGCCCTTTATCTGATATGTCATTTGCAAATATCTTCTCCCATTCTGTAGTTGTCTTTTGGTTTTGTTGACTGTTTCCTTTACTGTGCAAAAGCTTTTGATCTTGATGAAGTCCCAATAGTTCATTTTTGCCCTTGCTTCCCTTGCCTTTGGCGATGTTTCTAGGAAGAAGTTGCTGCGGCTGAGGTCGAAGAGGTTGCTGCCTATGTTCTCAGGGATTTTGATGGATTCTTGTTTCACATTGAAGTCTTTCATCCATTTTGAGTCTATTTTTGTGTGTGGTGTTAGGAAATGGTCCAGTTTCGTTCTTCTGCATGTGGCTGTCCAATTTTCCCAACACCATTTGTTGAAGAGACTGTCTTTTTTCCATTGGACATTCTTTCCTGCTTTGTTGAAGATTAGTTGACCATAGAGTTGAGGGTCTATTTCTGGGCTCTCTATTATGTTCCATTGATCTGTGTGTCTGTTTTTGTGCTGGTACCATACTGTCTTGATGATGACAGCTTTGTAATAGAGCTTGAAGTCTGGAATTGTGATGCCACCAACTTAGGCTTTCTTTTTCAATATTCCTCTGGCTATTTGGGGTCTTTTCTGGTTCCATATAAATTTTAGGATTATTTGTTCCATTTCTATAAAAAATTGATGCTATTTTGATAGGGATTGCATTAAATGTGTGGATTGCTTTAGGTAGCATAGACATTTTTACAATATTTGTTCTTCCAATCCATGAGCATGGAATGTTTTTCCATTTCCTTGTGTCTTCCTCAGTTCTTTTGTGACTACTTAATAGTTTTCTGAGTACAGATTCTTTGCCTCTTTGGTTAAGTTTATTCCGAGGTATCTTCTGGTTTTGGGTGCCATTGTAAATGGGATTGACTCCTTAATTTCTCTTTCTTTTGTCTTGCTATTGGTGTATAGAAATGCAACTGATTTCTGTGCATTGATTTTATATCCTGACACTTTACTGAATTCCTATATGAGTTCTAGCAGTTTTGGAGTGGAGTCTTTTGGGTTTTCCACAGAAAGTATCATATCATCTGTAAAGAGTGAGACGTTGACTTCTTCTTTGCTGGTTCAGATAGCTTTTATATCTTTTTGTTGTCTGCTGAGGCTAGGACTTCTATTTCTATGTTGAATAGCAGTGGTGATAATGGACATCCCTGCCACGTTCCTGACCTTAGGGGAAAAGATTTCAGTTTTTCCCCACTGAGAATGATATTCGCTTTGTGTTTTTCATAGATGGCTCTGATGATATTGAGGTATGTACCCTCTATGCCTACACTTTGAAGAGTTTTGATCGGGAAGGGATGCTGTACTTTGTCAAATGCTTTTTCAGCATCTATTGAGAATATCATAGGGCTCTTGTTCTTTCTTTTATTAATGTATTATATCACATTGATTGATTTGTGGGTGTTGAACCAACCTTGTAGCCCGGGAATAAATCCCACTTGGTCATGGGGAATAATTCTTTGAATATACTGTTGCATCCTATTCGCTAGTATATTGGTGAGAATTTTCGCGTCTGTATTCATCAAGGATATTGGTCTATAATTCTCTTTTTTGTTGTGGTCTTTGTCTGGTTTTGGGATCAAGGTAATGCTGGCCTCATAAAATGACTTTGGAAGTTTTCCTTCCATTTCTATTTTTTGGAACAGTTTCAGAAGAATAGGAATTAATTCTTCTTTAAGTGTTTGGTAGAATTCCCCTGGTAAGCTGTCTGGCTCAGGGCTCTTGTATGTTGGGAGATTTTTGAGGACTGCTTCAATCTCCTTACGGTTATGGGTCTGTTCAGGTTTTTTATTTCTTCCTGGTTCAGTTTTGGTAGTGTATAGTCTCTAGGAATACATCCATTTCTTCCAGATTGTCAAATTTGCTGGCATATAGTTGCTCATAATATGTTTTTATAATTGTTTGTATTTCTTTGGTGTTGGTTGTGATCTCTCCTCTTTCATTCATGATTTTATTAATTTGGGTCCTTTCTCTTTTCTTTTTGATAAGTTTGGCCAGGGGGTTATCAATCTTATTAATTCTTTCAAAGAATCAGCTCCTAATTTCATCGATCTGTTCTACTGTTCTTTTGGTTTCCATTTCATTGATTTCTGCTCTAATCTTAATTATTTCTCTTCTCCTGCTGGGTTTAGGCTTTCTTTGCTGTTCTTTCTTCAGCTCCTTTAGATGTAGGATTAGGTTTTGTATTTGAGACCTTTCTTGTTTCTTGAGAAAGGCTTGTATGGCTATATACTTTCCTCTCAGGACTGCCTTTGGTGGGTTCCACAGATTTTGAACAGTTGTGTTTTCATTATCATTTGTTTCCATGAATTTTTTTCAATTCTTCTTTAATTTTCTGGTTGACCCATTCATTCTTTAGTAGGATGCTCTTTAGCCTCCATGTATTTGAGTTCTTTCCAACTTTCCTCTTGTGATTGAGTTATAGTTTAAAAGCATTGTGGTCTGACAATATGCAGTGAATGACCCCAGTGTTTTGGTACTGTTTGAGACCTGATTTGTGACCCAGGTTGTGATCTATTCTGGAGAATGTTCCATGTGCACTAGAGAAGAATTGTGTATTTTGTTGCTTTGGGATGGAATGTTGTGAATATATCTGTGATGTCCATCTGGACCAGTGTGTCATTTAAGGTGTTTATTTCCTTGTTGATCTTTTGCTTGGATGATCTGTCCATTTCAGTGACGGGGATGTTAAAGTCCCCTACTATTATTGTACTATTGTCGATGTGTTTCTTTGATTTGTTATTAATTGGTTTATATAGCTGGCTGCTCCCATGTTAGGGACATAGATGTTTAAAATTGTTAGATCTTCTTGTTGAACAGACCCTTTGAGTATGATAAGTGTCCTTTCTCATCCCTTATTATTGTCTTTGGCGTAAAACCCAATTTATTGATATAAGGATTGTTACCTCAGCTTTCTTTTGATGTCCATTAGCATGGTAAATGGTTTTCCACCCCCCTCTTTAAATCTGGGGGTTCTTTGGGTCTAAAATGAGTTTCTTGGGGTGCCTGGGTGGCTCAGTGAATTTATCCTCTGCCTTTGGCTCAGGTCATGATCTCAGGGTCCTGGGATCAAGCCCCACATCAGACTCCCTGCTCAGTAGGGAGCCTGCTTCCCCCTCTTTCTGCCTGTCTGTCTGACTGCTTGTGATCTCTGTCTGTCAAATAAATAAGTTAAATCTTAAAAAAGAAATAGAATAAGTTTCTTGTAGACAACATATTGATGGGTCTTGTTTTTTTTTATCCATTTTGATACCCTGTGTCTTTTGATTGGGGCATTTAGCCCATTTACATTCAGGGTAAGTATTGAAAGATATTAATTTAGTGCCATTGTATTGCCTGTACAGTGACTGTTATTGTATATTGTTTCTGTTCCTTTCTGGTCTACTACTTTTAGGCTCTCTCTTTGCTTAGAGTCCCCTTTCAATATTTCCTATAGGTCTGGTTTGGTGTTTACAAATTCTTTTAGTTTTTGTTTGTCCCGGAAGCTTTTTATCTCTCCTTCTATTTTCAGTGATAGCCCAGGTGGATATAGTATTCTTGGCTGCCTGTTTTTCTCATTTAGTGCTCTGAATATATCATGCCAGTTCTTTCTGGCCTGCCAGGTATATGTGGATAAGTCTGCTGCCAATCTGATATTCTTTTTTTTGTTTTTTTAAAGATTTTATTTATTTATTTGACAGACAGAGATTACAAGTAGGCAAGAGAGGCAGGCAGGGAGAGCAAGGAGGAAGCAGGCTCTCCGCAGAGCAGAGAGCCCAATGTGGGGCTTGATCCCAGGACCCTGGGATCATGACCTGAGCTGAAAGCAGAGGCTTTAACCCACTGAGCCACCCAGGTGCCCCACCAATCTAATATTCTTACCATCGTATGTTACAGACTTCTTTTCCTGAGCTGCATTCAGGATTTTCTCTTTGTCACTAAGACTTGTAAGTTTTACTATTAGATGTGGTGTGGACCTATTTTTATTGATTTTGAGGGGTGTTCTCTGTTCCTCCTGGATCTTGATGCTTGTTCCCTTTGCCATACTAAGGAAATTTTCTACTATAATTTGCTCCCATATATCTTCTGCCTCTCGCTCTCTTTTTCTACTGGAATCCCAATTATTCTAATATTGTTTTGTCTTATGGTATCACTTATTTCTCGAATTCTCCCCTCGTGGTCCAGTAGTTGTTTGTCCCTCTTTTGCTCAGCTCCTTTATTCTGTCATTTGGTCTTCTATATCACTAATTCTTTCTTCTGCCTCATTTATTCTAGCAGTAAGAGCCTCCATTTCTGATTTCACCTCATTAATAGCTTTTTAAATTTCAGCTTGGTTGGATTTTAGTTCTTTTATTTCTCCAGAAAGAGATTTTATTTCTCTAGAAAGGTTTCTCTAGTATCTTCCTGCCCTTTTTTGAGCCCAACTAGCACCTTGAGAATCATCATTCTGAACTCTAATTCTGACATATTACCAATGTCCATATTGATTAGGTCCCCAGCCATTGGTACTGCCTCTTGTTCTTTTTTTTGTGTTGAGTTTTTCTGCCTTGTCATTTTATCCAGATAAGAATATATGAACAAGAGAATAAAATACTAACAATGTGTCAAAGATCCCAGAAAAATGTATGCTAACCAAATCATAAGAGACTCAAAACCAGGGGTAGAAGGAAGGGGGAATAAAGAAAAAAAAGTATATATATATATATATATATATATATATATATATATATATTAGACTGGTGAATAGAACAGAGCCATACATTTGATTTTGGATGTATTTTGGTCTGTTAGAAGAAACTGTCTTCCAAAATTTTAAAGAAAGAAAAAAAATATATATATAAGAGTAAACACAATGAAGGGATAGAATTTGGCTGTAAACATGAAAATTTAAGAAGATTTTTAAAAAGAAGTTGATAAGAAGTTAGTTAAAAAAAAAGAGAATGTGATCAGGCTGGAGAGTAGAATGCTAGATTAGGATATATTTTGGTCTGTTAGAAGAAACTGTATCCCAAAATTGTAAAGAAAGAAAAACTTATATGTAGACAAAAAATATGGTTAAATACAATGAAGAGATAGAATATGACTATAAAAGTAAAAATTAAAAAATTATTTTAAAAAAGATATTGATAAGATAAAATAGTTAAAATAGGTTAAAATAGGAAAGAAGAAACATTAAATAAAATAGAAAAATAAAAATAAAATAAAATTTAAAAACGTAACTTTGAAAGTCTAAAGAATTATGGGAAAAAAGCCATGAATTCTATGTGTTGTGTTCCCCTAGCTCTGGAGTTCCACAGTTCTTGTTGATCGGCCAACTTGATCTTGGCTTGATGTTCTTGCTTATCTTCTTGGGGAGGGGCCTGTTGCAGTCATTCTCAAATGTGTTTGCCCGAGGCAGAATTACACCACCCTTGCCAGGGGCCAGGCTAAGTAATTTGCTTGGGTTCGCTCTGGGAGCTTTTGTTCCCTGAACGCTTTCTGCAGAGCTTTGGAGGACAGGAATGAAGATGGCGGCCTCCCAATCTCTGGTCTGGAGGAGCTGAGAGCTTGGGGCCCCAGTCCTCAGTGTGCCCCCAGAGATAAGCAGCCAATTCCTCCCATCTCCCTGGTCTCCAGCTGCGCTCTGTGTTCACCTGGCCTGTGACTGAGTGTTTCTGTATCTGGCTTGGGGACCGTTTGGAGTCTCCAAACCCAGCAGATTCCTGCTGTGTGTTCCTGCACCACTTGTCCTGGAGGAGGAAGGAGGGTGTCTCTCCGGATCTGCCACTTGTGGGGTCTCTGCTCAGAGAGCGGTGACCCAACTGTCCCCTGGATCATGGTTTAAGGTAACCACGATCTGAAAGCTCACTCCTTGGTTCCATCTCTGTAGTTGGCTTTCCCGCTCCAATACCTGGGGGCTCTGCCACACTTAGGCACCCCTGGTCTTTCTGTGACCCTGCGGGAATTGAGACCACACTGTCCCCGTGAGGGCTCCACCCCTGCTTAGCCTCTGGAGTGATGTCTCTCAGTAGAGCAGACTTCTAAGGGTTCTATTTTTGTGGTACGTTGCTCTACCACTTGCCATGAGCTGGCTGCTTCCCCCAGCGTCTATCTTCCCATTGCTTCGATTCACTTCTCTGCAAGTCCCACCTTTCAGAAGGTGGTTGATTTTCTGGTCCTAGAATTGCTGCTCCTCTTCTCTTCTATCTCCTGTTGGGTTTGTAGGTGTTTGGAATGGTTTGATAACTATCTAGCTGAACTCCTGGGCTTTGATGTCATTTCACTTTCCTACTCCACTGCCATCTTGGCCCCCTCCCCAGGATTTATTTTTAAGTAGTCTCCATGTCCAGTGTGGAGCCCAAGGCAGGGCTTTAACTCACAACCCTGAGATCGAAACCTGAGCTGAGATTGAGAGTTGGGTGCTTAACTGACTGAGCCACCCAGATACCCCAAGCCTCGTGCAGTTTTGTGGCAGATCTTGGGCTTGGACTTGGACATCCAGATCTTACCCGATGGGTTGCTTCTCCCCTGGGTCCATCTATGCTGGTGTGAGCCCTGAGGCTGTTGTCCTGCTGGTCTGGGTTTGGGAAACACAAGAGAGGAGGAGGAAGGGCAATAGAATCTTTTTCCAGGAAACACCTTTTTAAAAAAAAATATTTTATTTATTTATTTATATGACATGGAGAGAGAGTGAGTGCATATGCAGGGGGAGCAGAAGGCAGAGGGAGATAGAGAAATAGGCCCCCCATCGAGCAGAGACCCCAACATGGGGCTCAACATGGGGCTTAATCCCAGGACCTTGGGATCATGACCTGAGCTGAAGGCAGATGCTTTACCAACTGAGCCACCCAGGCGCCACCACGGAATTCCTTTTTATATTTAATCAACTAACCAGAGAGTTAATGCAACAAAGATTTAGAATTTGCATTTCCCAGTGGAGGGAAGTACGGACCCTCCAAAGGAACTGGTGGATGCTAGCTCTTTGCTTTGGGAAAGGGTTTCAACCCTTAAGCTACTGAACAACTGGCAGTTTTGAGGATAACCATGCCACCTGCTTAGTGAAGGTGTGCTAAATCAAGAAGTGCTATAAGGATCTTGTTGCCCATCAAGAGGAACTGTAGCCACGTAGGCTTTTCAGGAATATTTTCTGAAACCTGGGGACTGTCCTGGCCACACCATGGCATGCCTTCACTATTTTAAAATAACTATCCGTTATTTTAAAAAACTTTAACTGAGCCTGCTCTGTGCCAGGTCTTGCGTGAGGCCCAGCCTCAGAGGATATGAAGGGAAATAAAACTTGACCCCTGCCCTCCAGCTGCTACAGTCCAGCAGGGGGAAGCAGGTGTGAAATCACCCATTGCAAAAAGATCGATTTGTCTTCATTCCAGCTCTGGCTCCTGACAGCAGCTGACTCCCAGCCAAGAAGTGGGGGGGTGGGAGAGGGGCAGGAGCCTTGCACGGGAGGGGCTCCTAACCCAGTATGGAGGGTGATGGTGGGGTGCGTCCCTGGGAAGGCCTCCTCTCTTGTGATTGGATCTAATTGTGCTGCCCTTCCTTTGCGTGTGCACCGTCTGTCAACCCCGTGTGCAAGCTTTTGGTTGCGTTTTCATGCATCCTGTCTCTTAGGCCCCCTTTTGCTGCTTTCCCTTCTCATCCCGGAACATTTTGTCTGAGAGTATTCTGCGCAGAAGCAAAGGAGAGAAATGGAATCCTTGCTGTCTTGGTGACTGGCTTTCTCGGAGTTTGCAGTAATTTTTGCAGGAGCGTGAGCTGCATTTAGTGTGCTCTCCTTGGGTCACGTAAGGACCAGGCCTATGGAAAAGGGAGACAGAGTCTGCAATGGCACCCAGGGCCTCCTTTTTAGCTTTGTACCCAAACCCTTTTGAGCACTGTGTTGCAAACCTGCACAACTTTGCATGGTGGCCCCGATTTGGGGTGAGTTCTGTAGGACTACCAACTTGGGCCATAGTGTGGTCTGGGGAGAGACTTGGTGGGACTGCTTCCATCCATGGGCACCCTGGAGGAAAATGGCGTCACTCGGGCTTCTCCCGGGAGATTGTGCTCAGTGTGCAGTGGATTTTCTATGTTCCCAAGCAGGCCATGCGCCTGTCACGTTGTCTTCTTTCCTTTTTTTTTTTTTAAGATTTTATTTATTTATTTGTCAGAGGGAGAAAGAGAGCGAGAGAGCACAAGCAGGCAGAGTGGCAGGCAGTGGCAGAGAGAGAGAAGCAGACTCCCCACTGAGCAAGGAACCCAATGTGGGACTCAATCCCAGGACCCTGGGATCATGACCTGAGCCGAAGGTAGCTGTTTAACTGACTGAGCCACCCAGGCATCCCTCATGTTGTCTTCTTGGTTGTTCTAGATGTATCAGTGACCTATGGACTGGCATATCCCTTGTATTTAGAAAAACAACAACAACAACATGAAATTTTAAAAAAGGTGAAATACATAAGATCTAAAGAAACGTATAAGAAATAATTTAGTGATCACTCTTCTCATTGCACTATTTCTGAAATAATCCCTTACCCATACAATTATAGCCACTGGGGTACTCCCCTGATTCCAACTTTCCTCCTACAAAATCAGAAGCAAGCACTATCTTGAATTCATTAGTTATCATTCCCATGTACTTCTTGGAAACCAACTATTCATGTATTTGTATGCTATTTTTCATCCTATTGACTTTTTCCTTTACTTGGTTTTGTTCTAAGCAAGATTGCAGGTTGATAGACTAGCTATCTCTTTTTTTGGGGGGAGTCTGCATATGCAAATAAGTGTCCTGGGGGGGGTGCCTGGGTGGCTCAGGCATTAAGCATCTGACTTCGGCTCAGGTCATGATCCCAGCGTTCTGGGATCGAGCCCCTTATCGGGGGTCCCTGCTCAGCGGGAAGCCTACTTCTCCCTCTCCTAATCCCCCTACTTGTGTTCCCTCTCTCGCTGTGTCTCTCTCTGTCAAAAAAATAAATAAAATCTTTAAAAAAAAAAAAAAAGGGAAGTGTCCTGGTACCACTGGAAATCGCCTCTCCTACCATCTTTTTGCACACCATCACCGGTACCGGGTTGCCCTGGGAGAAACAAACTGCACCATCTGTAGCAGATGCTGGGCCGAACTCTGGCTTGTGCCCACCATTGCCGTGGTCTTTCCCCTGCTGGGTTTGGCCACTCTCTTTCTAGGTCTTCTCCTCTCCTAGCTCACCCTGTGTATCTCCTGGGGTTGTTTTGGACTTGCAGTTGCCTGATGAGATGGTATTTGCCGCTGCTCAGAAGCAGTGATCTCTTTCCAGAGGCCACAGCTGAAATGAAACCAAAAGCCTTGTGTTTCTGGTGATGGGAGGCCATTGCCATGTGCTAGGCATCCCTCCATACTGGTCAGTGCAATTATGGCCTTGGTTCCACGTTTGCATGTATCTGTAGCTTTCTTGTCCACCCAGGCTGCCTGGACACACAAGGTTGGCTTCTTGCTGCCACAGAGCCACTCGCCAACTGTTCCCACTACCTGGTTCCTGTGGGGTGGGTGGAGGAGGCCAGCGAGTACTGTTCCCCAGGGTTGATGCTGTGTTGAGGGTTAGCCTCCACCTAAGGGAGCAGGAGCTGGAGAAGTGCCAGCTGGAGACACTGTCCTTGCCCATCTCAGACTCCATCCGGACTAACCATGGCTTCTCACTGCTTTATTGCTTTTCCCACTGAAAACCCCTACAGTTTCCTTTCCTGCCCTGAATTGGGTGCTTCCACCATGTCCTCACTGTTTCTCCCTCTGCTGAATGTGGTACGGCATAAGCTCAGACTTCCTTACTGTAAGGTGGTTTTCTACTGCAGTGGGTTGCCAAGGATGGCAGGGAAATCTATCTGGAAGGACAGCTTTCCAGAAACAGAAGAGATTCTGGCTGGCTCTCACAGAGGTGGGAATGGGTCTCAGATGATCAGTGACACCTGAGGACCTTATAAAGTGCAGGTCCCTAGACTCTATACTCCAAAGTTCTGTTTTCAGTGATTCTAGTTTGAGGCCTGGGAAACCTTACTTTTAATGAGTTCTCCAGGCGGGATTCTGAGGCTAAGAACAAGTGGCCGAGCAGCATGGGACAGGCACAGCAGTAAGGGTTCTCTCTGTATTATCTCCTTTATCTTCACGACAATCTGAGTATCTACCCCCATTTTACAGATGAAGAAATGGAGGCACAGATTAAGCGATTTGTCCAAGGGTCTACGGCTAGTAAGCAGGTATATTAGCTTCCTGTAATCTCTGTAAGAAATCATCATAAATTGGCTGCCAATGGCAACAGAAATGTATTGTCTCACAGTTCTGGAGAGTAGAAATCCAGAATCAAGGTGCCAGTGGGGCCATGCTCCTTCTGGTGGCTTCAGACATGCCCTGTGGCTGTGTCATTCCAGTCTCTGCCGCTGTCTTTTCTTGCTTGGAAGGATACTTGTCCTGGGGTTTAGGGCCTATCTGGGCAATCCAGAGTGATCTCATCTCAAGATTCTTACTTTAGTTCCATGTACAGACATCCTTTTTTCCAAATAAGGTCACAGTCTCAAGTCTAGGGGGTTAGGACAAGGACATACCTTTTTGGGTGCCGCTGTTCAACCCACTACAGGGTCTTTAATTTGATTGCAAATCAGGTGGCTCCCGAGCCCTTGTCTATAACTGGGTGCCTCCTGGCTCTCTCATCTGGACTGGATGAACTTCTAGGGCTCCTCTAGGCCAGCAGCCGAGGCATGGATTTCCTTGCTGTACAAGGGAGTTTGAGCATTTGTCAAGCTGTGACAAACCAGAGTTTTCCTCGCCCTCTCTCCCACTCCCTCAGCCCTCTGCCATCTCTCCTGAAACCCTTTGGGCTATTTATCCCTGACTCCACAATTCCCACACCTTCCTGTGACTCAGGAGGTGAGGCCACAGGGGCTGTGAGGCCCAACTCATACTGGCTTGGGTGGGATGCACTTCTCCTGCCTCAGTGTCCACGTCTCCAAAATGGGACTCATTGGAATAGCAGGGGTAGATGGAAAGCCATGATATAACTAATAAACTTGGTGAAAGGCAGTGTGCAGCCATAAGGTTGATGGAGATGCTCGTTAACCGCACTAATAATCTAATAGCCTGTTCTTGATTTCCCGCTTCTCACTGTCTTGGCCCCAAGCAGCTATTTTCTACCAAATTAAAATCCACTCAGCTCCCTTCCTGTCCCTGAATAAAACTACCCTCAAAGCTCTTGCCTGTTACAGCAAGACTTTTTAATAGACTTTTCCTTGTAGAACCGTAAGACATATGTCCAATTAGCGGAATAACTTCACTTAAATATACAGATAAACTGTTGACTGGTAATGGCGGGACATCTGTGAGGCTAATTTCAGGCAACGTGGTTCAGGGACTGGGGCCCTGCCCCCCCCCCCCCCCCCCGGATCCTCATGGCCTACACGCTGTAGGATGAAGAGGGATGTCTCTGTGCTCTGGTCACCCCGCAGAGTGCCTAAACCACTCACTATTCATACAAATTCAAGCAAAGTTTTTATTTTTATTTTTTAAAGAGAGAGAGAGAGAGAGAACATGTGTGTGTGCATGAGCTTGGGGGGAGGGTCAAATGGAGAGAGAGAGAATCTTAAGCAGGCTCCATGGAGACTGACTGGGGCTTCTTCCCATGATCCCGAGATAATGACCTGAGCCAATGTCAAGAGTTGGATGCTCTGGGGCACCTGGCTGGCTCAGTTGATTAAGCCTCTGACTCTTGGGTTTGGCTCAGGTCATGACCTCAGGGTCCTGGGATGGAGCTGCCTCCGGGCTGCATGCTCAGTGGGTCGTCTGCTTGAGATTCTCTCCCTCTACTTCTCTCTCTGCGCCCCCCCCCCGCTCTCTCTCTCTCTCTCAAATAAATCTAAAAAAAAAGAAAAAAAGAATTGGTTGCTTAACCCACTAAGCCATCCATGTGCTCCAATTGTGTAGCAAATTTTAATTGAGTACCTGCTATGGGCCAGGCACTGTGCCAGGTGCTGGGTGTATGGCAGTCTATTCTTGAGGGGTAAGAGATAATTAATAATCAGTGGAACTCACGAGAACATCCTTTCCAGGAGGGCAGGTATGTGTCTTCCCTGCTTGCTCACCCTCAGCACTTAGAACAGGGCTTGGCACACAGTGGGCTCTTTTTAGTGAATCAGTGAGACAGGCAAATGAGATAATGTCAGCTGTTGCTGAGTGCCCTAAGAGAGAGAAACTGTGGTCATAGGATAAAAAGCGACTGCAGCAGGGCTGGGGAGGGGCTCTCTGATGTGGGGTTTTGTAACTGAAACTGAGAAGTGATGAAAGAATGGCATGGGGAAGAGCTGGGAGAATTTTGTTTGCAGATGAGGCAAGGCTGTGTAATTTACAGGACTCAGTGCAAAATGAAACCGTTGGGTTCTGGCTAGGGTTGGGGACATTGTCTCCTCTTCCTGTGGCCCTACAGCCCCAAGCCACAGTGGCTGGGCAGCTCCCAAGAGATTGCAGCCTTGGTGCTGGGATGTGCTCAGGATCTGGATTGGGGGTGGGGGAGGGGTCCCTGCTGAGTCTCCTGTTGAGGCTGATGCTAGTCTAGAATAGGGAGGGTTACCATCTGACCTGTGTATGACTCTGCCCTGCCTGGGCTTGCACTCAGGCCCCCAGCGGGGATGGATGGCAGTGGCAGAAAGCAGATCTCTCCCACCAGTGTGATCTGATTGCCATTCTGGGTGGAGAGCAGCCTGGGTGGGGGTGAAGGTAGGGAGACTGGGTGGAGCCAGGGCTCTGGGGGTGGTGTGGGCAGTGGGTAGCCGAGAACTCACTAGGGAGGTAGGGCTGTGCATGAGCCGAATCCCCTGGTGCGTGCTCCTTTGTCCCATCTGGCTTCCTTTCCAAAACATAAATTCAAAGATAAAATTAAGAATTTCAAGGCAGCGACTGTATTAGTTTCCTATTGCTTCTATAACAAACTTACCACAAACTTCGTGGCTTAAAATACTAACTGATTCATTAACAGTTCTAGAGGTCAGAAGTTGAATTGCTTCTCACTGGACTGAAATGAATGTGTCAGCAGGGCTGTGTGTTCCTTCTGGAGGCTCTAGAGGGGTAACTCACGTCCTGGTCTTTTCCACCTGCGTTCCTTGGTTCATGGCACCCATTCTCCACCTTCAAAGTTGGCAATATCGGGCCAAGTCCTTTTTATGCTGCCAGCTCTCTGGTTCTCTTCTGCGTCCCTCTTCCACTTAAAAGAACCCTTAAAATTACACTGGGCCCACCTCATAATCTGAGATCATCTCTTGATCACAAGATCTCAAGATTAGCAACCTTAATTTTATCTGCATCCCGAGTTCCCCTTTGTCACATAGGGTATTGTCCCATGTTTCAGGGATAGGGTGTGGACATCTTTGCTGGGGAGCAGGCATTATTCTGTCTTTCACATTAAACTGCAAACGTGGAGCCCTTCCAAGGGTGGGCCCAGTGTGCCCTGGGAAGAGGAAATATAAAGCCTAAAAGCCCTGAGATGGGAATGAGCCTGTTTTATTCAAGGCCCTGAATGGAGGACAGTAGGATGGAGTAAAGTGGTTGCCAAAACATGTGGTGCCAAGTGAAGCAGGAGAGATTGGCTTGGGCTAAGAACACAGGGATCCTAGACCACACAGTGAAGGGTTAAGAACAGCAGGCTAGGATCTGTCTTTGAATCTTAAAAAAAAAAACAAAAAAACTCTATATAAAAATTCAGATGAAGTAAAAACTAGACAGAAAATATGATGAACTCTGGCACTAGATCTAACATATGTTACTATAGGGGCACCTGGGTGGCTCAGTCAGTTAAGTATCCTACTCTTGATCTTAGTTCAGGTCTTGATCTCAGGGTCATGAGTTCAAGCCCCACGTTGGGTTCTATGCTGGCTCCCCACCCTGGGAGTGGAGCCTACTTAAAAAAAAAGTCTTAAAAAAATATGGTGTTATCATTCTTTCATTTTCTTTTTCTGCTGAAGAGTTTTAAATTGCAGAAATCATGCCATCTCACCTGTAATTTCTGTGTGTGTCTCTAACAGCTGAGGTTTTTTAAGTGTTCCCATCATTATCACAATGAATGAAATCAGCAAGAATTCCTTATTTTTTTGATTTATTATTATTTTTTTTAGAGAGGGAGGGGTGGAGGGCGGGGCAGAGGGAGAGGGAGAGAGAGAATCTTAAGCAGACTCCAGGCCCAGTGTGGAGCCCAACATGGGGCTGGATCTCATGACCCTGAGGATTGTGTCTTGAGCTGAAACCAAGAGTTGGATACTTAACTGACTGAACCACACAGGCACCCCTAAGAATTCTTTAATTTCGTTTAATTCCTGTATGTGTTATGCTGTCCCCCAAATGCCCCTCCCATTGACCTTCATGGTGCACCTGAACTTTGTGCCTGTTCCCTCTTTCTGAGGTTAGAGTGAGGGTTCCTTCCCTGTATCTTTGAGGATTTTGTTTTCTCTTCCTTACTACTGGTCCCCAAGGTCTCCAGGCTGTGAGGAAATGAAAAGGACTCCTGTCCCCCACCCAAGGCATGGCCTGAACAGGGATGGCAGGGAAGGGAGGGGAAGCAGGCTGGCTGGATATGTTATTCTGCTTGTGGCCTAACATTTGTTTTTCTTGTCTGTAATTGCCATTCCAGAAATGCCCTCGCTCTTCTAGCCACAGAGCAACTGTTGAGAACAAATTAATTATGCATCTTCTCAGTGTGTGTGATTAAGGGGCAGATGGAGGGAAGGGTTCTCTTCAGTTTTTCTGGCAACTAGGTTCCCAAATGGATGCTTTCCAGACCAAAGAGTGCATGTCCTGGGCTCCTATGGGCATCTGGATTTGTCTGTGTGGTGGCAGGCTTGCTCACTGGCAGGCAGACTTACAAGTTGCCAGTAATAATATTATTAATCCCTTAAATTTGCAGCATATTCACTGTTTGCTGAGGGCTTGCACACTCACATCAGCTCATTTGTTGGGATTTCAGGGATGCTAGAACAACTTTCTTTGCTTAATACCCCCTAAATCATTGCTGATGCTTGTAATTCCACCATTAGAGATTAATTCCTTTGGCCTAAAACTGTTTCCTATTAAAATGCAAGTATCCTTGGCAGCTGTGATGCATGTTTTATTCATTAAGCCTTCTCAGCCACTAGCAGCTGCCCTCCCCAAATGCCCCCTCCTACAACTTTCTTTTTAGGATGGCCTTCTCTGAAACAGAACCTATATTTGGAACCTATCCCTTTCCATAGAATTCTGCTCTCAGTTTCTGAGGCTGGAAAAACAGGTAAAGAAACTCCTGCCAAGGTGACAATGACAGATAATTTCTCATATTATCATCTCAAGGGCATATTTCCATTTTAACTGGAAATTTCTGGAAACACAGTGCTTAATGCAAAGGAAACTGTACCTCTTCATCCTATCATATCATCCTATGATGGCTTTGGATCCCCCCCTTTATCAGGCTCTCTTAGGAAAGCAGAGGAAAGGGGCCTGGCAGGACGCATTGAGAGCAGATCCATAATCCCAGGGTTTTGGGATTGAGCCCCTTATCGGGGTCCCTGCTCAGCGGGAAGCCTGCTTCTCCCTCTCCCACTCCCCCTGCTTGTGTTCCCTCTCTCGCTGTGTCTCTCTCTGTCGAATAAATAAATAAAATCCTAAAAAAAAAAAAAGAACTGGAGCAGAATCCAGGTTTTCTAAGTTCTCTTTCAGAATCTTTTCTTCTGAAGAAGCCAGATATTCTAAGAAGCACTTCACTGTGGTTAAAGAGCACTGTGGCCCCTTTCTTTTTTTTAAAAGATTTTATTTATTTATTTTTGTCAGAGATGGAGCATGTGCACAAAAGCAGGGGGAGTGGCAGGCAGAGGGAGAGGGAGAAGTAGGCTCCCCGCTAAACAAGGAGCCTGACATGGGACTCGATTCCAGGACCCTGGGATCATGACCTGAGCTGAAGGCAGATGCTTAACCAACCCAGCCACTCAGGTGTCCTAAGAGCACTGTAGTCTTAAAAGTTGCAGTGCCTGGGTTCAGGTCTAAGGTCTGCCCCAAGCTAGCTATGTGCCCTTGGGTGGGTGATTTAATCCTTTTGAGCCACGGCTTCTTTATCTGTAAAGTAGGTGATAATAATTGTGCCTACCTTATAGGTGGTTAGGGCATGAAATAAGAGAGCATATGTTAAGTGTTCAGGTTAGCGCCTAACACATAGTAAATAGTTAATAAATACTAGTAACTTAATTAAATGTTAAATTTTATTTCATTGTCATTTTTAAGATTTTATTTAGAGAAAGAGAAGGCGCGTGTGAGCGGTGTGGGGGAGGAGGAGAGGTAGGGGGAGAGGAAGGGAGATAATCTCAAGCGGACTCCATGCTGAGTGTAGAGCCTGATGTAGGGCTTCATCTCATGACCCCAAGATCATGACGTAGGCTGAAATCAAGATTGAGATGCTTCACTGACTAAGCAACCCAGGCGTACCTCATTGTCTGTTTAGGTTCTTGCTGGATACGGGCACAAAACCTTCCCACAGTCACCCTGTTTGCAGAATCGCTCAGGGTTACCCCTCAGACACCCGCTTCTCATCCTTCCCTGTCGAATGCTCTGGGATCTTTGGGGTTTGAAGTGCTCTTGGGATTTGTAATTTGGTGATGAAATTCCCATAGTTTTTTTTTTTTCTTTAATAGCTTTTTAAAGATTTTATTTATTTGTTGAGAGAGAGAGATTGAGGGCACAAAGCAGGGGGAGCAGCAGGCAGATAGAGAAGCAAGGGAAGAGAAGAGAATGGGCCAGGCTGAGACTCAGAGGGGAGTCTCTCTCTCCTCTCGAGAGAGAGGCCTGGGTCCAGGCTGGAGAGGATTTTGACAGATGGAAAGGCAGGAGGGGTGGTAAGATTGTGGAGTGACCTGTATGGAGGGTGGGGGGCACGGGATGGTGTAGGACATGACTGGTCACTCAGTTGGGGGACAGCCATTGAGGTGGGGCAAGAGATGAAGCCAGTGGGTGCCTGGGGTGGATCCTTCTGGGCCTTCAAGTCCGAGTGGGAGTTTGAATTTCATACTGAAGACCCTGGCGACTTTTGGAGGGTTAGCAGTGAAAGTTGTCTTCCTTTCCTACTGTGGCCAGTGTCCACAGCGTTCTGCCCTCCCTGGACCTGCCTCTGTGGGCTGCACAGGCCTGTGGCCTTATCCAGTCGCTGTACTGAGATCTTAACGCCTCCTGAGCCTCTCTTGCTTCCTTCTCTTAGTGGCGCTCTGATTTCTGTACTCCTGGTGCTTTCCAGGCCCCTGTGTGTTCGTGAGTTTATCTCTAATCTCAATGGCCTAGCTGGCTTACTGGAGCAGCTTCTGGAAGCCCAGGCTTGACCAGGCATGACGGGGGCTGTGTGGCCTGGCTGTGGGAAACAGCTGAGGCTCAGCAAGTGGTGGGAGTGGGGCGTTGTGAGCACGAAGGGAGGCCACACTCAGGGCCCATAGCGGGCACTGGCTGCCTGGAGTTTTCTTCTAACCCATGAGCAGTGTTTGACAGTGTGTGTAGTGGGCAGTAGAGTTCAGTAGAAAGAGATGGGTTTTGGAATCGAAGGCAGTGACTTGAACCTTGGATCTACCTACTATGTATTGGCTAAATAACCCTGGGAAGCCACATAACAGTTTTGAGCATCAGTTTCCACATCTGTGTAATGGGGAGAATGGTAGTGCCCTTCCCACAAGGGCTCTTACCCTCAATCAGGTTCGATAATATGTGTGAAAGGTTTCTTGTGCTGTAAAAGGACTATGCCTTTACTACTGAGGATCGTTAGTACAGAGTGTGTGATGAGCAAGACTTTGTTTCTTGACAGCTTATATTCTGTGCTGGTATGGTGAATCAGCAACTCGATAGTGGTGATTATGGAGAAGAGTATGTGAAAATTATAAATCAAGAACCTATTTGTGCTTGCATTATGCTGATGGGTCGTTTGGCAACTTAAGTTTGATCCTTATTTTAATATGAAATTATTAGATGTCAGTAAAACGTAAGATGATAGGAAGTTCATACATGGATATTCGCAACATTTACCATCTATTAATGAGCACTGATAAGTTGAATGAGTTTTTTTATTTCAAAGGCTTAAGACTTCATATATACATGAAGTGTGACTAAAAAAAATAACTGATTTAAAAAAATAAAACAGTGTTCTGAAATTAGGTAGTAGTGATACTTGTACAACTTGGTGGATATAATAAAAACCACTGAATTGTATACTTTAAAATGGTGAATTTTTTGGTTTGGGAATTATTTCCTAATTTAAAATTAGAGAAGCATTTGTTAAAGCATTAATTATGTTACTAAAAAATTTAAAGATTCAAGAAAAAAATTACCCATAATTTTACCAAATCAAACTCATTATGATTTTGATATACCTTCTTTTCCTTTTTAAAAAATATTTATTTATTTATTCATTTTGAGAGGGAGAGAGAGAGTGTGCGCACATGAGTGGGGGAAGGGGCAAAGAAGGGAGAGAATCTTTCAAGCAAGACTCCCCGCTTAGTGAGGAGCCCAACCTGGGGCTCAATCCCACAGTCTCTGAGATCACGACCTAAAGTGGGACCAAATCGGACCCTCAACGGACTGAGCCACCCAGGGCACCTATTGATATACTGTTATGTTACATCCATAGTGTTCTATCAATATAATGAACTGTTTTTCTCACTTAATATGTTATCCTTAGCATTTTCCATGTTGTCATGTAGCCAATTAAAATAGCTATTTAATACTTCTTTTACTGTTACATGATTTGCTTAGCTATTCCCATTTCCTACTTTATGATGCATCTGCATATGTTTTTCTATTACAGTTTTACAATTAACACTCTGCTGAACATCTTTGTACACACACTATTTTCCATGTCTTAGATTATTTTCTTAGGAGAAATTTCTAATTCTATTCTATTTTTATTTCTGTATATGATGTATATTAATCAGAACATTGCTGAGAGAAATTTTTAAAAAGGTCTAATAAATGGAGAGGTGTATTATGCTCATGGGTAGAAAGACTCAATATTGTTAAGATGTCCGTTCTTCCCAAATAAATCCATAGATTCATGGCAATACCAATCAAAATCCCAGCAGGCTCTTTTGTAGAAATTGAAAAGCTTATTCTAAAGTTGATATGGGAATGCAGGGGTTTTGGAAGTAGCACTTTCTAGTGCTACTAGTTCTAGTGCTACTAGAAAGTTACCCTGAAAAAGAAGAACAAAGTTAGAAGACAAATACTATTTGATTTTAAGCCTTACTATTAACTTATAGTAGTCAAGACAGTGTGGGATTATTGTAAAGACAGACAGACTGATCTATGGAACAAGTAAGAGAGTCCAGAAATAGACCCACATGTATATGAACAAGTAATTTTTCATAATGGGACAGAGGCTATTCAGTGTAGAAAGATCTGTCTCTCCAACAAACAGTACTGGAACTGTTAGATTAATCAAACACATAATTATATTTTAATCCATACCTCCTCCTACATGTGACAACTGATTCCACATAGGTCACATAGCCAGATGTAAAAACCTAAAACTATAAAACTTATAGCAGAAAACATAGGAGAAAATGGCTATAGCTTGGGGTAGACAAAGATTTCTTAGGTATGCTACCAAAAGCATGATCCATAAAAGAAAAAGTGATTAAATTTACTTCATCAAAATTAAAAACAAGTTCTTTTTGGAAGACGTTGTTAAGAGAAAGGAAAGACAAGCTAAGACTGGGAGAAAATATTTGCAAATCATGTATCTGATAAAGTACTTGTGTATGAAATATATGAAGAATTCCTAAAAAAAAAAAAAAAAAGAATTCCTGTAACTCAAGCATAAGAAAACAACACATTAAAAAATGGACAGAAGATTTGGACAGACTTTTGACCAGAGAAGATGTACAGATGGCAAGTAAGCATAGGAAAAGATGCTCAATATCATTAGTCTTTGGGAAATACAAATTTAAACCATAATGAAATATCATCACGCATGTATGAGAATGACCAAAATGAGAGAAACTCCTTACACCAAGCATTGGGGGTATGTGGAGGAGCTCTCATACACCGTGGTGGGAATGTAACATGCACAACCACTTTAGAAAATAGTTTCGTTTCTTAAAAATTTAAACACTTACCTGTCATGCAAGTTGACCATTACATTTCTGAGTATTTACCCATATGTCCACGCAGAGATTTGTACATGAATGTTTATAGCAGCTTTATTGGTACTCCAAAACTGGAAACACCCCAAATAAATATCAACAGATGAATGAATAAACAAGTTGTGGTACATTCATACAGTAGAATACTACTCAGTAAGGGAAAACAATAAGCTCTTGATACATGCAACAACAAAATGGATCTCAGAAAGTTACGTTGCATGAAAAAGGCTAGCTACCCCCAAAATAGTTATGAGCTGTCATGTCATTTATATAAAACTAGAAAATTCTAGATTTTACTGACAGAAAGCAGATCAGTGGTTGTCTAGAGATGGAAGGTATGTGGAGGGTTGGAGGTTGGCGAAGGGACATTGGGAGCTTTTGGGGAGTGGTGGATATGCTTGCTTGATTATAGTGACAGTTTATGGATGTGTACATATATCAAAAACCATCAGGGGTGACTAGGTGGCTCAGTCATTCAAGTGTCTGCCTTCAACTCAGGTCACGATCCTGGGGTTCTGGGATTGGGCCCTGCATTGGGCTTCCTGCTAGGTGGGAAGCCTGCTTCTCCCTCTCTCCCTCTGCTGCTTCCCCTGCTTGTGCGTGTGCACACTCTCTCTCTGTCAAATAAATAAAATCTTTTTTTTTTTTAAGATTATGTACTTATTTGTATATTTCAGAGAGAGAGAGAGAGAGAGAGACAGAGAGCATGAGAGGCAGGGAAGGTCAGAGGAAGAAGCAGACTCCCTGCAGAGCAGGGAGCCCGACTCGGGACTTGATTCTGGGACTCCAGGATCATGACCTGAGCCAAAGGCAGTGGCTTAACCAACTGAGCCACCTAGGTGCCCTAAATAAATAAAATCTTAAAAAGTATCAGATGGTACCTGTGTAGTTTATCGTGGGTCAACATACCTCAGGGAGGCTGAGGTAACAATGATAGCAATGGACTATGATCTGTTGAAAAAAGTAGAAATCCATGAATCCAAATGGACAAAAATAAACAGATGGATAAGTTGAGAGTTTGATAAGATTCAGGAGTTCTTCCTTGCACAATACTTAATTATAAAAAGAAAACAAGTAACTTAAGTGAGGAAGCAGGTGGATAGCCATCTTAATGAAGTGATCAAATTAACATTGCCTGTAGGGAGACAAATCAAAATTGTGTACCATCTGATAGGATGTAATGAGAATAGAGCCTTTTATCAAATTGTTGGATTTGATTAGCTAAAATTTTTTAAAAAGAATTTCTATATCGATCTTCACAATGAATATTGGTTTGTAGCTTTTATCCCCCCTTGTATTTAATGTCTGGTTTTGATATTGGGGTAATGCTGGTCTTGTAGAATGAGTTGGGAAGTATTCTGTCTTCAGTTTTCTAGAAGAGTTTGAGTGGACTTGGTATTATTTCCTGATTAAATATTTGGTAGAATTCAGCTGTGACACAATTGAATTAGATAGAATTAGGTAGAATGGATAGAAAGTCTGATATGAATATCACCATTCCAGCTTTATTTTAATTAGTGTTGGCATTTATTAGAGAGAGAGCGAGGGAGAGTGAGTAAGCATGAGTAGGGGAAGGGGCAGAGGGAGAGGGAGAGAAACAATCTTAAGTAGGCTCTGCACCCATCACAGAGTCCAATGTGGGGCTTGATCTCACAACCCTGAGATGATGTCCTGAGCCAAAATCCAGAGTAGGACATTTAACTGACTGAGCCACCCATGCACCCCAGGAGTCTTTCTTTTCTATCCATATTGACAATCTTTGGCTTTTAATTGGGGTGTTTAGACCATTTATATTTAATAGGATTATTGTTATGGTTAGATTTATGTCTTTCATCTTGTTATTTGTTTCCTGTTTGTCCTATTTGCTCTTTATTTCTTATTTCCTCTCATAATTTCTTTTGCACTGAATATTTTTTATGGTTCTTTTTTATTTCCTTTGTTGCTTTTTTGTTATTTTAGTGATTGTGTGAGCTTATAGCATACATTTTTAACTTGTCACATTCTGCATTTAAGTGAAACATTGAACAAATTCTTATAATAGTATACTTTATTTCTTCCCAGCCTTTGTGCTGGGAAATACATTTTGCTTTTGCATATGTCATAAATTCCACATTACTTTGTTATAATTTTTGTTTAAGCAGTCACTTATCTTTTAAAGAGATACAGAATATAAGGAAAAATTCTTGTATATTCACCTATAAATTTACTATTTCTAGTCTCTCTTCTTTCATACAGTTCCATATTTTTCTCCCATGTCCTTTTCCTTCTACATGAAGGATATCCTTAAACATTTTTTTGTTGTACAGGGAGATGAGTTCTGTGAGCTTTTATATGCCTGAAAGAGTTTCATTTTACCTTTCTGTATTTTTTAAAACAACTTTAAAATATATATTTTATTTATTTATTTGACAGAGAGAGAGAGAAAGCACAAGTGGGGGGAGCAGCAGTCAGAGGAGAGGGAGAAGCAGGCTTCCCACTGAGCAGAGATCCCAGTGTGGGGCTTGATTCCAGGAACCTGGGATCATGACCTGAGCTGAAGGCAGAAAGTTAACCAACTGAGCAACCCAGTTGAAAGGTATTTTTCCTAGGTATAGAATTTTCTTTCAGTGCTTTCGGTGCTCTACTCATTGCTCTATTAACTTCTGCTTGTGTTGTGGCCAGTGAGAAATCTGCTGTCATTCTTATCTTTGTTCCTCTCTCCATGATGTATATTTTTTCTCTGGACGCTTGTAAGATTTTTCTCTTTATTACTGATTTTGAATAACTTAATTATGCAGTTTCCTTCATGTTTCTTATGCTTGGGGCTTTTTGAGATTCTTGGATCTGTTTATAGTTTTTAAAAAAATCATATTTGAATATTCAATCACTTTTGAAATCATTTCAATCATAATTGAAAAATTTTCAGCCATTATTTCTTTACATATTTTTTCTCTACCCTCTCCTCTCTCCATTCCTTTGGAAATTCCAACTACATGTTTACTAGGTTGCTTGAATTTGTCACACAGATCACTGCTCTTTCCATTAAAACAATTTTTTTTCTTTGTGTATTTCATTTGGAATAGTTTCTATTGCTGGTCTTCAAGTTCACTAATCTTTTCTTCTACATTGTCTAATCTGCCATTAATCCCATCCAGTGTATTTTTTATATTTCACATTATAGTTTCATCTCAAGAATTTTCATTTGGATCTCTCTCTCTCTCTCTTTTTTTTTTTTGTCTTTTTTTTTTTTTCATTTCTTTTCAGCGTAACAGAATTCAAAGTTTTACACCACACCCAGTGCTCCATGCAATGCGTGCCCTCCATAATACCCACCACCTGGCTCCCCTAACGTCCCACCCCCTGCCCCTTCAAAACCCTCAGGTTATTTTTCAGAGTCCATAGTCTCTCATGGTTCATCTTCCCCCCGCAATTTCCCTCAACTCCCTTCTCCTCTCCATTTCCCCATGTCCTCCGTGTTATTTGTTATGCTCCACAAATAAGTGAAACCATATGATAATTGACTCTCTCTGCTTGACTTATTTCACTCAGCATAATCTCTTCCAGTCCCGTCCATGTTGATACAAAAGTTGGGTATTCGTCCTTTCTGATGGAGGCATAATACTCCATAGTGTATATGGACCACATCTTCCTTATCCATTCATCCGTGGAAGGGCATCTTGGTTCTTTCCACAGTTTGGCGACCGTGGCCATTGGTGCTATAAACATTGGGGGTACAGATGGCCCTTCTTTTCACCACATCTGTATCTTTGGGGTAAATACCCAGTAGCGCAATTGCAGGGTCATAGGGAAGCTCTATTTTTAACTTCTTGAGGAATCTCCACACTGTTCTCCAGAGTGGCTGTACCAACTTGCATTCCCATCAACAGTGTAAGAGGGTTCCCCTTTATCCACATCCTCTCCAACACACATTGTTTCCTGTCTTGCTGATTTTGGCCATTCTAACTGGTGTGAGGTGGTATCTCAATGTGGTTTTAATTTGAATCTCCCTGATGGCTAGTGATGAACATTTTTTCATGTATCTGATAGCCATTTGTATGTCTTCATTGGAGAAGTGTCTGTTCATATCTTCTGCCCATTTTTTTGATATGATTATCTGTTTTGTGTGTGTTGAGTTTGAGAAGTTCTTTATAGATCCTGGATATCAACCTTTTGTCTGTACTGTCATTTGCAAATATCTTCTCCCATTCCGTGGGTTGCCTCTTGTTTTGTTGACTGTCTCCTTTGCTGTGCAGAAGCTTTTGATCTTGATGAAGTCCCAAAAGTTCATTTTTGCTTTTGTTTCCTTTGCCTTTGGAGACATATCTTGAAAGAAATTGCTGTGGCTGCTATCAAAGAGGTTACTGCCTATGTTCTCCTCTAGGATTCTGATGGATTCCTGTCTCACATTGAGGTCCTTTATCCATTTCGAGTTCACTCTCTTTTTAAAAAAAAATATTGTTCTTGTTTCTGCTTAACTTTTGAACATATGAAGTGCAGTTATAATGATGGCTTTTTAAAAAAAAGATTTTATTTATTTATTTGACAGAGAAAGATCACAAGTAGGCAGAGAGGCAGGCAGAGAGAGACGGAGAAGCAGGCTCCCTGCTGAGCAGAGAGCCTGATGCAGGACTTGATCCCAGGACCCTGAGACCATGACCTGAGCTGAAGGCAGAGGCTTTAGCCCACTGAGCCACCCAGGTGCCCATATAATGATGGTTTTAATGTCCTTCTGTACTAATTCTAATATGGGTTTCATTTCTGGGTTTTTAAAAATTATATTTTAAATACTATTATTATTTTTAGTTCTGAGTTGGTTTTGATTGGTTAGTTTTCCTCTCATTTTGTGTCATATTATTCTGCTTCTTTGCATACCTAGTAATTTCTTTATTTTTATTTTTATTTATTTATTTATTGGACAGACAGAGATCACAAGTAGGCAGAGAGGCAGGCAGAGAGGCAGGCAGAGAGAGAGGAGGAAGCAGGCTTCCCACTGAGCAGGGAGCCCGATGTGGGGCTCGATCCCAGGACCCTGGGATCATGACCCAAGCCGAAGGCAGAGGCTTTAACCCACTGAGCCACCCAGGCGCCCCCCTAGTAATTTCTTATTAGGTGCCAAACAGTACACTTTTATCTTTTTGTATGGTAGGTAATTTTGATTTATTATAAATACACTTAAGCTTTGTTTTGGCACACACAATATTCAGAAACAATTTCATTCTTTTTCAGACCTTTCTTTTAATATTCGTTGGATGGGAATGGAGCAGTATTTAGTTTAGGATATTCCTCATTACTAGCTCATTCATTACATTCCTCATTACAAGGCTAGCCCCTTCTGGGTATTATAACAATTTCCTCAAGAATTACAAGATTCTCCAATCTGGCTGGTGGAAAAGGTCCTGTGTGAGCACTGACTACTGTTAACTCTTGTCTTTTGGGTTATTCTTTCTCTGGACTCAAATGAACGGGGTTTTCTCATATGTGAACTGAGTAGGTGAGATGGATCCTCCAGACATCTTCATTGCTCCTTCTTTGTATAGCTTTCTCCTCTCACAGTACTCTGTCCTGTGAGCCTAGTTGTTTCGGTCTTTTGACTTCTAGCTCCATTTCCTCAACTCAGGGATTTCTCCCGGCACTTCCTGGATTCCCTTTCCTGACGCTGGGCCTGGAAATCTTGATGCAGTAAATTGGGACAATCACAGGGTTCACCTTGTTTGTTTCTCATCGCTCAGGAATCACTGTCCTTTGCTGCCTGGTGTCCAGTCCCTTAACAACCATTATTTTGTAAATCTGAAAAAAAATCAGCTGGACTTGTATGTTTGTTGAAGATATTGAAAGAGGGATGTTAAAAAAATTTCTTCCCCCTTATTGACATAATACATGTGAGCTTTAAGAATTTTGGAAAATATAGAAAAAAGCTATGAAGAAGGAAAAAATACTCTTGTGGTCTCACAGCCTAGAGATGCCACTGTTTATATTTCATTACATTTCCTTTGGGTCTTGATTTTTTGACTAGAAGAATTAATCAAAAGTCTTTGTTTTGAGTTCTATCTCTTACTTTCTCTTTCATTGTCTCTCTCTTTTTTCCTGTATCATGTGGGGTATGTAATGTGTGTCTGTCACTTTCCTCTTTGTGTCACAAACATCCCTAAACCCCATTGGAGATTATGGTCCAGTTCTGATGGGGAGCCTTATTGATTCAGCCTGACTTTGGTACCTTTCTGCTGAGTTTGGAGACCAAACCTCCTGCTTCTGGGTATTTAGACATGAGTCAGGAATTGCCCTCTTTGGGCCTTTGCTCTGTCCCTCCCAATCAATAATTAATCAGCTCTGAGTTGATCTTATTAGCTATTCACTGCCCCCTTCTCAAGCCCTAAACCAAGCTGGCTAATAACAATGCTTTTAATTAATATGAGGCAAATTAAAACTCATTACAGCAAGGTTATTGGTAATGAGATAATCATAAGGCAAGTTATTGAGCTGGGAGTGAAAATGAAGTTGGAGGAGGGGCAGGGAGACCATACCAGCTGTTCCTACCCTGTTTTGGCAGGGACAGAAGGGGGAATGTCAGGCCTCTGTAGTGGGGACTGCTGCAGCTACATACCCAGCCAGCTAGTGACACCAGGTGCTTGGTAAAGGCGGCACTTGGGTCTGTGAGCAGATGGATGGTCGGTGTTAGGGTAGTAGAAGAAGTAGGCAGGCCTTTGGGGCAGAGATCATAAGGTCAGTGCATTTAGTAGAATAACGCTCTATTGCTGTTTGCATTTCTTATGCATGGATGGTATGCCATTTAGATGACAGAGCATGAAATTAGCTATTGTTTCTATTAGATTGTGGTCCAGACTTGTGAGTCTGAACAAAGTATAGAGAGTGGATGGGCCTGGAGTATTCTTTTTTTTATTAAATTTCATTTTTCTAGGAACATTGGCTCCCCCTGCCATCTTTTTTGACTGATAGATTGAGTGCCGACTGTGTGTTGAATCCCGTGACTCTTGTTTATGCTTGATTCATGGGATCATTCCAGTGACAGTTTCCACTCTTCTCTTCCTTTTACTTATGAGGAAAATGAAGCCCTAAAGTGAATGAACTTTATGACAAGGTTTTATGACAAGTAAGTAGCAAAGTAGGATTTGAACCCAGGACTTTTTGATTCCAAAGCCAATGCTGTTAATCATTGTTTTATGACTCTTGTTGTATTCAAGACTGACTATGGCTTTCATTGGCCTTCCAAATTGTATACACTTGATCCAGCTTCTGTGGCCACCCCAGCACCAGGCGGGTGCTCTCTCCAGCCCATGTCATACCTGGCTGCCTTTTTCGCCTGCCATTGGGGATTCTAGCTCATGGGTGCATGTCCACCCCTCGGTGTAGATTATAATAAGCCCATGGAGGCCATCCCCACAATGCTTGAGTCCCCACAGTGTGCGTACATAGAGAAATTCAGTTCATGCCTGGTCCCTGGCACATGGTTAAACATGCCAACAACTCACCGTTGCTGATGCTGGGACCTTGGGAATGTCACCGAACCTCTTTGAGATTATTTTGTCATTCTTAAAGACACATATTAAGATCTATTTTACAGAGATATTAGGCAGATTTAAAAACAGTAACAACCACTTATATTTTAGCTTTTATTGTAGCCCAGGCATAGTACTTAAAACAGGGCACTACAGGGGGCCTGGGTGGCTCAGTGGGTTAAGCCTCTGCCTTTGGCTCATGTCATGATCTCGGGGTCCTGGGATCGGGTCCCGCATCAGGCTCTCTGCTTGGTGGGGGGCCTGCTTCCTCCTCTCTCTCTCTGCCTGCCTCTCTGCCTGCTTCTGATCTCTCTCTGTCAAGTAAATTAAAACAAAACAAAACAAAAACAGGGCATTACATAAATGATTATTTATTACAGTTACTGATTTATAAGCCTGAGCTGTCCAATATGGTAGCCACTAACCACATGTGATGATTTAAATTTAAATTATTTAAAATTAAATAAAATGAAGAACTCAGTTCCTCTGTCACACCAACCACATTTCAAGCATCCAGGAGCCACCGGTAGCTGGTGACCGCTATGTTACTGGGCAGGGCAGATGCAGAATATTTCCATCACCGCAGAAGGCTCTGCTGGACAGAACTGGTACCAACTAACTTTCACTGGCCTGTGTGTCCTTCCTGGGGCCTGTGTAGGTGCAGTGCCTGAAGATGTGTAGCATACAGGACTAGATTCAGGGGAATGCTAAGGTCCTGAGGTTCCAGAAGCTTTGTCTTTTCATCAAACATATTCCTTGTTGGGGGAAAGGTCCTTGGGCGGGGAGAGAACTGTGGGATCCTTGTGGATAGTCCCTGCTGCCAGCAGGTGCCGCCCCTTAGGGTATCAGATTAAGGAGGTGAATGGTGGGACCTGTCTTCTGTTTCTGAAGAACAGTGAAGCCCTCAGAGCTGGAGCTGGAAAGGGACCCTGGAGATCAGAGGTCCTACTCTGTTCAGCATTTGTGTCATTTGGTCTTAAAAAAAACATTTACTGGTCTTTGGTGAGTGGCAATATCCCTCACCTCTGTGTGTGTATGTGTGTGTGTGTGTGAGAGAGAGAGAGAATTTATAAAGAAGCTGGTTGAAGGTGACTTTGGGGCTTCTTTAGTTGAAATGTGGGTGCCATTTGCCATAGATGCTGACTCAGCTTCATGGGTGGCGGTTTTGTGAGTGTGTAACCCAGAGTCGTCATCAGTCTACATTAATGGCATATGCACAGCTTGCCCTGAGGTACACAGAGCATGCAGGGGACACACATGGTCCGTGCCCCTATGGCTGATGTACCAAGTGGCCGGTGAGTTGGGCCTCGACCAGCTTTCCTAGGCTTCTGTGAGCAGAGAGGGCTCCCCATGTTGTCCACACAGTGTCTTGAAGGTGACCATCACTTTGTGCCAAGAGATATCCTGCGTAGGGCTGGCTCCAGCTGCGGGTGGGGGCCAGGGGGCTGATGCTTACTTTCTCTTCTTTTTTTTTTTTCTTTAAATCTTTCCACTAACGTCCTCTAGGCTGGTCCTTCCTGGGGGCTGCCGGCAGCAGAAACAAACAGATGTGAATCGAGTCTAAGGAAAACGGTAGAGCTGGTCTTCAGCTCGCAGACACGAGCTGCTGTATTGACCTCCTGATCTGAAGTCCCTTCTTTTTATCCTAATTTATTAAAATTGAATTTCAGGGGCCAATCCTGTGTATCCATCAGGGACCAGTCACTCCAGTAACCTGACGGGGTAAACCATTTTATTTGTTTAATTTCTGAGATCTTATTTCACACTGATTATCGTCTAAGTAAACTGCAGAACACACACTGTATTAAAACGTTTAGAATGGAACCCAGTCTTTTAGTTCTTGATTGACTATTTATTAAAGTTTTTATTTCAATTCCAGTTTGTTCACATACAGTGTAATACTGGATTTAGGCCTACAATACAGGGACTTAATACTCCCATCGGTCATCCAGTGCTCATCACGGCAGGTGTGCTCCTTAATCCCAGTCCCCTGTTTCTCCCATCCCTCCACCACCACCCCGTTAGTTCTTTGTAGTTAAGAGTGGTTCTTGGTTTGCCTCTCTCTCTCTCTCTCTTTTTTCCCCCTTTGCTCATTTGTTTTCTTTCTTAAATTCCATATACGAGTGAGATCATATGGTATTTGTCTTTCTCTGACTGACTTTATTTTGCTTAGCGTAATGCTCTCTAGCTCCATCCATGTTGTTGCAAGTGGCAAGATTTTGTTCTTTTTTGTGGCTGAGTAATATTCATACACACACACACAAATATATATATAGTCATATATGTATCACATCTTTTTTATTCATTCATCAGTCACTGGCACTTGGGCCCTTTCCATAATTTAGCTAGCATAGATGCTGCCGCTATTGAACACCAGGATGCATGTATTTGTCTGAATTAGTATTTTTGCTTTGGGTAAATGCCTACTGGTGTGATTGCTGGATCGCAGGGCAGCTCTGTAACTTGCTGAGGAACTGCCATGCTGTTTTCAATAGTGGCTGCACCAGTTCGCGTTCCCACCAACGGTGCAAGAGAGTTCAAGTGGGGAAAACCTAATAGAAAAGATTATTAACTGGTGAAAGTAGAAGGTTGTTAACTCCTAAAAGGAGTAAAAGAAGATTCTATGGATGGAGAAGTAGCAAGCGCATGAAGCACCCATCCCGTCTAGGGCTCAGGGGTAGTGAACAAGGGCAGAACTCAGCCGAGGGTCTCCCTCCTGCAAGGCTGAGGTGGAGGTCTGCCCTGTGGTGAGGAGACACACAGTGGAAGGCACGGTCCATGGGAGCAGGCTGTTGGCCGGTCAGAACACTTGCTGGAGAGCCTGGGCTGGAGTCGGTCCATCACATGAGCCCGCCTGGTAGTGCGGAATTTAGTGAGGAAAGGCCGGTCTGGGAGGGCCACTGCAGGGAGCACCCCGAAACCACTGGCCTGCTGGCTGCTGAGCTGAAAGGCCACACTGGCACTGGGAAGAGAGCCTCCTTGCCCTGCTGTGGCCTCCGTGTTGACAAAGCCAAGTAAGAAGCCATCTGACAAAGGAGAAAGGACAGGGTGCAGCCCCGAGGTCACAGCACAGGGTGGAGAGGGGTGAATTTGGAGCTTGGAGGCCATGGGCCCAGCAGCACACACCCACTTGCCCTCTTCCAAGCTGAGCCTGGCCTCTGATTCCAGCCCCCTTGTTCCCTGCACCTGAGCTCCCGTGGGTCTCGGTGTGATCCTGGTATTGGGAGTCATTCTCTGTGTGCGGGTGGCTGGGTCATGGCTTCCCCTGTGCTGGGGGGCACGGAACCTGGCCTGCTGGAAGTCCCAGTGAATACACGGTGGCTGAGGTCTTTACTGGGCAGGGAGGGGGAAGTGGGGCGTGTCCTCACCCCACCTTCCAGTCCTCTGCTTCCGCGTGGCCTTGACTCCAGCGCAGCTCTGGTGTGGGGGCTGAGCTTGCCTCCCTGGGGGGGAGGGCTGCTGGGTGCCAGCGCAGCCCAGCCGGGACTGTCGGGCTGGACGTGGCAGCCGTCACTCTGTGTCTCAGGACTGATGGGTTGTAGATGCCTGTCTGTTGCCTCTTACTCTGCGAGTGACTATGGCCTCCCCTCTTCTGGGCTGGAATTTGGGCAATGATTATTTGAGCTCCAAAAAGTCATTTGTTCATACCAGCCTGGGCCTTTGCTCTGTGAGGAAATGCCCAGTTCTATGTTTGACCACATTTGCCCTCTTTCTCGCTTCCTCAAAGCCAGGGCTTGAGTGTGGCCTTGGCCAGCCGTAGCACTGATTTCCCGCCATCTGCTACTGGTCCCCTGAGACCCCAGCTGCAAAGTTTTAAAGAGAATCTACCCCTTTCCCACAGTCCTTCGACCCATCTAAGAACATGCTCTCTCACTTCATTTCTTAGGATTAATTTCCTTCTCCTTGTGTCCTCCTCTTGGGATAAAAAGGCTCTCCGTGGCCCAGCTTGGACCAGGTGCCCGCATCCAGGCTGGAGGACTCTGCCCCGGGGGAAGAAGCCATGTGCATATGGGGCCCCCGGGAGCGCACTGGGGTGCGAGGTGGCGGGGTCCAGCAGAGCCTGTCGTGGATGCCCGGGGGGACCTCAGGACAGCACCCAGGGCTGGAGGCCGGGGCATCCAGTCTGCTGTGGCCGGATGGGGCAGATGGGCTCCCTGGCTGCTGGGACAAGGCTGTTGAGGGCTGTGTTGGTATTTTAATTTCTGAAGTAACAGTTTTCTGTGTAGCTCACAGAATGAATGGCAACTCATTGTAGGGGATCTTTAACTGTTTCTTCCATCGTTGTTGCCGGAAGTTACTTAACTCTTCAGGTGGTTTATTGCCTCCATTACGTGCTTATGTTGGCATCCTCTGTGATACTCAAGAGAGTGCAAGTCCATCTAGGTGTTTACCCCCTCTTGGTTGGTTTGTTGGGGGGTGAAGAGCTTCCCACAGGGCACTGGGCTCCCTTCTGTCTGTGCCCATGGCCCCATCCTGCAGCAGAAGCTGTAGCGCCAGGAAGGATGGGCCCTCCCAGTTCCAAGACCCTCCAATGAGCTGGAGTGAGAATGGGGGGTACACAGCCTAGGGCCTAAGGGGGTCACCCCCTAGCTCTGGAAGGACAGAGGGCATCAGGCAGCCTGCCCCGTCCTAGGTGACCGGCCCAGCTGTGTGCTCCATGCACCTGACATTTCCCAGTAAGACTTTTCTTCCAGTTGAGAGGAGATCCATGCAAAAGTTTGCTGAGTTAAAAGAGCCCTAGGTTTGGAGAATTTCCTAGACCTTTCTTTGACCTCTATTAGCATTTCTTCATAAGCACAACATCTGGGTTTTTTATTTTTAAAGATTCCAGTACCTGGCTCCCTGAGCTGCTGTAGGGATTCAAAGAAATGATACAAACGGCCGTGTTTTAGAAACTGCAGACCTCCAAGCAGATGTTCTTGTGTCTGAGGCTTGGGTGGCACGTACATTTACTCTGTGTGCCCTCAACCTCTGAGTCATTAGCAGATTTGGTGAAAAGCCTTGAACGAATGCTCTGGTTCCTGGGCCAGGTGAGTTTGGATGGGAAGACGACCAGAAGTGTGGGAGCGGGCGGCCGGCCCAGGCTGAGGCTGGGATTGACTGCCCTGGGTGCTGAGGCTGAAGGAGAGCATTGGGACAGGAGGCGAGTAAAGTGGGGTGTGTGTGCGCGTGTGTGTGTGTGTGTGCGTGTGTGCACTTGCTCACTCGCTCTGGGGAGTGAATCAGGGCTTTCCAGCAGAGGAGGGACCGATATCCAGTGGACAGTGGGCACTCACACCTCTCCGGCCCCGGCCTCTCTCCCTGCAGGTGCACCTCCGTTCTGCCAGGCGTCTCTGCGAGCTCTGCTGTGCCAACCGGGGCACTTTCATCAAGGTGGGCCAGCACCTGGGAGCCTTGGACTACCTGCTTCCGGAGGAGTACACCAGCACCCTGAAGGTGCTCCACAGCCAGGCCCCGCAGAGCAGCATGCATGAGGTCCGCCAGGTCATCCGAGAAGACCTGGGCAAGGAGGTAGCTGCGGGCCCAGGAGGGCCGGGGTCTGGGCTGCTGTGCTCTCGCTGCTGGGGGCTGGGGCTCCGCCCCGGAGCGGAAATGTACTTCCTGGCAACTCTCAGGAGGGAAATCAAAGGGGTTACAAGGCGCCTCCGTGGCCCTCCGTGAAAAAGATGGCTCGAACCTTCTGAAATAGTTGATAGGTGACTGCTTTTGTTCTACCAAGTAATGTGATTCACAGGGCTCAACCCTAATAACATCTGTCGGTTATTGAGGGTTTACTGCGTGAGAACAGCGGTACCGCATTCCCTGCAGTAGCTCACCTCTCCTCGTGGCGGACGTAGGAGGTAGTACTGTTATTTACCCCATTTTGCAGGTGAGGGACAAAGGCTTAGGCGGAGGAGATAACCTCCCAGTTTAGGGCTGGAGTCAGGAGCAGGGCCACAGGCCAGGAGGAGCAGGGTTAGGATGGAGGGACACCGGTGGAGGAGACAGGATTGGCATGGCACAGCACAGGCCTGTGCGTGGCTTTGCTTCTTGCCAAGACCGTTGGCCTCCCGCTTCCTCTAGCACGAGATTCACCCCCAAATTAAAACTAAATAAATCACTGTAATAATAGTGTGAAGTGCATCATTGCTGGCATGTGGCAGCTCAGTGGGGGCGGCTGCAAGGGAAGGAAGGCAGCAGATTAACCCTTGGAGGCCGGCTTGTCTGTGGAGAGCCAGAGGAGGAGGCGAGAGCAGGTCAGTGGCCCCTTGTAAATCAGGGTGAAGAGAGATGAGAAGTTTGGGGTGTCAGCCCCATGGTAGGCACACCCAGCTGGCCAAAGGGTGTTTGGGGTCAAAAGATTTCATCTGGATCTTCAGGTCCTCTTCTCTAAGTCCCCCTGGCTGTGTGGTTCTGAGTATGGTGGCCTGTGGCTCCTGCCCCTCAGGTGTGTCAAGCACTCGGAGAAAGGAGGCTAATGTCAAGGTCATGGTTCTGAGGGGGTGTCCTTCACAGCTGGGAAGCTCGGCAACCTCTGGTTTCTTACCGGGGCCCCCACGGGCACACAATTGAAATCTTTCCTCTCCCCCTGCCTTCTCCTCCCTTGGGAAGATGGCATTTGTTCCCTGGTGACACACTTTCTCAGTCTGTGGGTGGAGGGAGGGGAAAGGGGCTGTGTGGGAAGCAGGGTAGGTGGATGTGGGGGTGTGAGGGCGGGGAAAGTCACTCACTTTGCACTTCCCTCCTCCTCCCGCCTCTCCCATGACACTGATGGCGAGCCCTGCCAGGAAGAGGTCTGAGTGGATCCCGTTGATGGTGGGCTCCACGCCTGCCCTGGGACCCTCCGTGGAAAGCTCGGTTTCATCCCTGGTTTCAGGAATGTGGTTACAGGAAACTGAGGCTTTCACGTATCACCACCTGCAGGCTGGGTTCAAGTTCTTGGATGGGCTTCAAAGGGCCCTAGAGATCAAAGTCTGCATAGCTGCCCCTAAATCTCAGACTGAAAGAGCAGGGAGGGTGGCCAGAGGGAGCTCGAGGCTGGTGTGTTGGGCTGCACTGGTTGATTGCATCTATGCCTCTTGAGGAACCTTCCCACCAGCAGAGGCCTTACAGGGCCACTAGTGTCCTCACACCAGTCCCTGTCCCAGGCAGATGGGGCTGGCCCCGGGGGAGGGGGGTGTCCCTGGCAGAGTGTGGGAGATGAGAGTGAGCTTGCATCTCTTCTGAACTCCATGATCTACATGTGGCTCTGAATCCTTGCAAATCCCTGCACAGCAGCCAGTCCATGGGAGGGGGAGCGAGTAAAGGGGCGCTGTCCTGGCATAGCGCTGTGTGGGGTTGGGGGTGGGGGTGGGGGCCACGGAGCTAAGGGAGAAGAGTGTGAGTGACAGGACGAGGCCTTGGATCTTCTGATTACCAGGCCAGTGCTTTGTCTCCTATGTAACAGAGCTTCTCTCTGGCAGAAATAATTTGGAAATCTGTTTTCTTTCTTTTTTCTTTTTTAATTACTTTTACTAACATATAATGTATTATTAGTCCCAGGGGTACAGGTCTGTGAATCATCAGGCTTACACATTTCACAACACTCACCATAGCACATACCCTCCCCAATGTCCATAACCCCACCACTCTCTTCTCCTCCCCCCAGCACCCCTCAGTTTGTTTTGTGAGATTAAGAGTCTCTTATGGTTTGTCTCCCTCCCGATCCCATCTTGTTTCATTTTTTCCTTCCTTACCCCCCACAATCCCCCCGCCCTGCCTCTCAAATTCCTCATATCAGAGAGATCATATGATAATTGTCTTTCTGTGGTTGACTTTGGAAATCTGTTTTCTGTGTCTGTACGTATGTGTCTTGGAAGTTTCTCAGCTAGTATTACCAAAAGGAAATTTGCTTTTTTGTTGTTGTTGTTGTTGTTCCTTTTATTTTAAATGCTAGGTTGAAGTCCTGAAGGACAGGTTCTGGGAAGGAGTTAGAAGCTCGAACTCTTAAGAGGTGGGATCATTTCTGGTGACTCTAAAGTGACCTGGGTGTGGAGAGGGTTGGGAATTGTCTCCACCTTGGTCCCCTAACTGCCCTTGGGACTGGAGGTCTGGGTGCAGTGCTTCCCATAACCAGCAGATGGCGCCGGAGCTTGAGCGTCCGGGGAGGATGCTGAAGACTTGGCCCTTTCCACCCAGCAGAGGGGAGCCCTGACAGGTGGCTGAGACTTGAGTTCTTTCTTCTCCTGGTCGTGGCTCAGGCCATGGAAGGAGCTCAGGCTGACACCTTTGCGCCCTGAATGGGGAACACACAGGCCTAAGCCATGAGGCTATAGACCACCTTGGTCCCCAGGAGTTCTTGGCTCCCTGCTGAAGGACATGGCGGGGTTCTGACCACCAACCCATCCTTACACATTCTGGGCCAAGAGTCCTCAGAGGCCCCCTACAGGTATGATCAGCCTGTAGTTCTGTATTTTGATACCTGTTCCTTCATTTTCCATTCCTCCTCTCTCTTTGTTGTCCAAGCAGCTGATATTTAGTGAGGAAGGCACAGTGCTGGAAGCTTTGGGTGCAGCCGAGGATGGGTAAGACCTCATTCCAGCCCTTGTAGTCTGGGGTCATTGGGAGGTACACGTCTCTGTAGTAGCTGGCCATGTAAATGCCCACTGGTTTATAGGAGAGAGAGACACAGACAGACAGACAGGGAGAGAGTTAGGTTACATTTGGGTGGATTGAGACTGTCTGAAGCAGATGGCATCTGACCCAGGCTCTCAAGGATGGCTGGGATGGGAGGAAGCAGAGGTTGGAGGAGGGGACTTGTGGTGGATGAGATGGGTAAGCAAGCATACAGGCACTGGGGAGCATAAAGCACAGAGACTGCATGGCGACCAGTCTTGTTGACTAGTATAGTTCAGGCTGGTGAACAGTGGAGCTGAGGTTGCACAGTTTGTGCTGAGGTCACGCCATGAAGGGCCTCAAATGTCTTTTCTCATATCGTGAGCCTAAGGGAGAGGAGAACTTGGAGAGGGACCCAACCAAAGGAGGATGGAGTGGGACCAGAATTTCTTAGCAAGGTGGGAGAGGAGGTCGTCTTTTCCAGGTGGGGAAAAGGGAAGGTGGGAGGTTTGAGGTAGGTGGAGAGCTTGGGGAGAGGAGTTAAAGCGGGACTTAGGAAGACATGATAAAGTTGTCAGCGGCACTGCTGCAGGCATCCATGGCTGTGGACGTGCTCACGTCCCTTCTCCCATCCCTCCTTCATACACGCACACACACACACACACACACACATCTGATCTCATTACGATACATTTCAATAAATGATCCAGTTTTGTTTTTGTTTTGGAATATAGTTGAATCAGATTAAGGTTCTTTCCAGCTCTAAAGTTGTATGAAAAACTGAAGGAAATGAGATCAGCCGCCAGAGTGATGCACGGAAACACCTTTGTTAAGGGGCACTGCTTGTACTGGTCTTGGGGGTTGGGATTTGGCTTGTGTACTCTGAAGCATGTTGGTGTTTTTATTTACTTATTTATTTAAAGATTTTATTCATTTATTTGACAGAGACGGTGAGAGAGGGAATACAAGCAGGGGAAGCAGGAGAGGGAGAAGCAGGCCTCCCACGGAGGAGGGAGCCTCATGTGGGGCTCAATCCCAGGACGCCGGGATCATGACTCGAGCTGAAGGCAGACGCCTAATGACTGAGCCACCCAGGTGCCTCGGTGGGGTTTTTTTTTTTTTTTTAAAGATTTTATTTATTTATTTTACAGAGATCACAAGTAGGCAGAGAGGCAGGCAGAGAGAGAGAGAGAGGGAGGAGGAAGGAGGCTCCCTGCTGAGCAGAGAGCCCGATGCAGGGCTCGATCCCAGGACCCTGGGATCATGACCTGAGTGAAAGGCAGAGGCTTTAACCCACTGAACCACCCAGGCACCCCGGTGTTGTTTTTTTTTAATACTGCAGTATTTTATTAATTTCTGACTCTTTTTTAAAGTTTGTTTTTTTTTAATATTTTATTTGTTTATTTGACAGGGAGCTAGAGAGAGAGCAGAAGTAAGCAGAGCAGCAGGGAGCGGGTAGAGAGAGAAGCAGGCTCTCTGCTGAGCAGGGAGCCCGATGCGGGGCTCGATCCCAGGACCCTGGAATCATGACCCGAGCCGAAGGCAGCCGCTTAACCAACTGAGCCACCCGAGCACCCCTCTGACTCTTTTTTAAAAAAAGATTTATTTATTTATTTTAGAGAAAGAATGTGTGTGCATGTACAGTGGGGAGGGGCAGAAGGAGAGAGAATCTCGAGCAGACTCCATACTGAACGTGGAGCCCAGTATGGGGCTCGGTCTCAAGACCCTGAGATTATGACTTGAGCTGAAACCAAGAGTCAGATGCTCAACCTATTATGCTACCCAGGCGCCCCTTTGAAATTTGATTTAGCAGTCTCTTACCCCTGAGCTCCCACAAGGTGGGGATCTAGACTTGAACTTGTTCTATAACTTCCCATAGTACCCAGGGACACATGCTGTGTGTCCCAGGAGATCCGTGTTCTTGATGGACCATCTGGCCAGGGGGTCCACTGGAACATGGAAAGGAACCACTGTGCATCAGGTGGGAGAATGCACACCTTGTGGCTTCTTACGAATCTACAGGTACAGGTGGAGGGTGACATTCTTATCTTGCTTTGCTCAAGGTATAAGCAAAAAGAAAGAGATGAAGAAGCACTTCCCCCAGGAACCTCTGTCATTTATTAAGCGTGGCAGGGGTGGCAGAGAGAAGGCACTCTTGGCAAGAGACCAATGGGAGCAGTAGAAGGCAGGGAGGTGAGGCAGGAGAATGCCTGGTCTGTGTGAGGGCTTCCTGGTGGTGGTGGGGCATTAAGTGGGGGCAGTGCAGACCTTGGACAGAGATTGGAGCAGGGGCTTCCATGGAGGCCTTGGGGCTGGCCATGGATAGGGGATGGCAAACTCTGGGCTGATCCTTGTCATTTCACGCAAGACCTCTGCTGGTACGTGGAGAGCTGTGTGAGAAGCAGGGAAAGGCACCCTCTCTGGGCACCCCTTCCTGCAGGTGGCACCTCTGCCAGGGTTGGATTTCCTTCTTCTATTAGTCAGGGTTCTCCAGAGAAACAGAGCCAATAGGGTGTGTGTGTGTGTGTGTGTGTGTGTGCGTGCGTGTGTAATAAGTAGAGAAATTGATTGGTTTAAGGAATTGACTTATGCGGTTGTGGAGACTGATAAGTCTTGCATCTTTGATTTGAGTGAGGAGGCATCTGGCTGGAGATCCAGGAAGAGTGGAAATTGCAGTTTGAGTCTAAAGGCTGTCTGCTGGCAGAATTCCCTGTTGCTCCAGGAGGTCAGTCTTGATCTATTCAAGCCTTCAACTGATTGGATGAGGCCCACCCATGTTACAGAGGACAGTCTGCTTTACTCGAAGTCTACTGATTTTTTAAAAAGGACTTATATATTTATTTTGGAGGGAGAGAGTATGCATGCACGTGAGGTGGGGGAGGGGCAGGGAGAAAGAATCTTCAGGCAGTTTCCCAGCTGAGCACAGAGCCCCATGCAGGGCTTGCTCTCGAGACCCATGAGATCATGACCTGAGCCAAAACCAAGAATTGGATGCTTACCAACTGAGCCACCCAGCCCCCCCCCCCAAAGTCTACTGACTTAAATATAAATCTTATTCAAAAATATCCATACAGAGACATCAGAATAAAGTCTGACCAAGTGTCCGGGCACCATGGCTCCGCAAAGTTGACACATAACATTATCCCTGCAGGTCCCCCATGGCCCTCAGTCAGGACTGCACATCTGTACCTTTGGTCCCTACAGCCGAGTTTCCTATTGAGAGTAGGAGCTAAAGTGCTTGCTGATGTATTGGCTCTGTGACCTTGGGTGTGTTACTTATCTTCTCCATCTCTCATTTTCCTCATCTGTAAAATGGGGATACTGACAGCACATGCCACACACCCTGACTATGGGGGTTAAATGAATTAACAGACGTGGAGCACATGGAGTCTGTAGGCAGAGAGCAAATGGCCCATAAATGTTAGCTGCCCTCCTGGAGTTATGCTGGATGCTTTATATGCGCGAGGAACCCAGATTTGGAGAGACCTGTAAATGGCAGAGTTGGATCTTCAACCAGGTTCTCTGAGAGCTTGTACGGCTCTCTGTCCCGATACTGCTTTGCTAGTAGAATCCTCCTTTCTCTTCCCTGATCAGTACCCAGCATTCCATCTGTTGGCCAAGCCCCTCCCCTCCACTGCCTTGGGAGCCTGTCCCCTGGGCTTCTTAAGTCCTGCCTGTGACCGCCACCTTGGTGGGGGTGGTACTGGCAGCTCAGCCTGGCCGTGTCAACCATAGCCGTGTCCTGAGGCCATCAGCAGCATCCGCTTTGTGCTAGTGGTGCCTAGAGCTGACTCCTCGGACGAGGGGTTGAGGGCAGCCACGGGTGCCCAGGGTCACAAGTTGGTGACTGTACTGTGTTCAGGACCCAGCCCTCCTCCTTGCAGGATGGCAGCTGGACTTGGCCTCCCTTGCCTTGCAGGAGCTGGGTGTGGACGTATGTGGGGACTGACATGCCCTGGGTTGGACTGGGGCAAGGGACACGGTTGGGGCAGAGGGGCCGGAGGAGCCAATTTTGCCTGGGGGACCTGTGGCTGCAGAAAACTTCCCCTCCCCGGTGACACATGCCTCTGTTTTGTATTCCTTGCTGCCTTCTTTCTAGTGTTGTTCCAGCTTCTCCCTGCCCTTACTTTCTCACATTGACTGAGGGTACCTCTCTGCCCAGTGCTGTGCCAGCCCCTGGGCGTCCCTGCCCCCTGGAGCTCTTGCCCCTGTCCTTGCACATGGGCAGGGGCCTGGCCGAGGCCAGCTCACCCTTCACCACCCCAGCTGCTCCGCTCTCTGGAGCTCAGGACCACCTGGAAGGCTTCGGCTCTTTTTAGATTTGCTTCCCTCGGTCTTCAGCACAGCCTTTGTTCTGGCTTCTGGTTCCCCGAGACGGCTGCCGTGTGAGCATTCTGGGAGTGGAGCAGAAGGAGCTGGTGGCCGCCAAGCTGTGTGTGGGGAGGACTGGGGGGCAAGGGAGAGTGATTCACCTCCTCCGGGCTTCCCAGCAGCTCTCAATAAAAAATACATTTATATTAAAAACATAATGAAGAATAAAAAAACATTTTCCCCCCAATCATACTGAACATCAAAAGGAGATTTTTATCAATTATGGGAGAGAGATTTTGGCCATAAAATGGTAATTTAACGAGTTGGAGATGGATGGTGGGAAGCATTAATGTCAACCGGGACGGATAGTGTGCTATTAGTCACTGGAGGAGAGACTGAGGCGGCCGCCATGACGCTGGCTCTTCTTCCCCGGCTTCCTGGTCCCTGCCTCCTCCCTGAGCAGCTGCCCTGCCCTAGCCCCGAGGGCACAGCTCCTCCTTGGGGGCTGTGCCCCATCTCCAGGGCACCTTCGTTCTGTGGCCCCACAGCTTCCATGCTGCCCTCACCTGGCCTGTGGAACAGAGCCCCCCAGACAGCAGGTCAGAGCTGCTCTCCACTGTCTTTCCTGCTCCAGTCTTCACACAGAGACACGTACCCCACGGCCTGTCCTCTCACTTCCCCTCCTTAACTCAGCAGACCCCTTCTCATCCTTTGAACTCCGGCTCTAACACCACCACCACACACGTGGACACATGGCCTGAATGCTCGCTGGGTGTCAGACACTGTCTCAGAAGCTTCCCGCGGATCAACTTACTTCTCACCAAGACCCTCTGAGATCAGTCCTGCTATTACTTAGTTTACAGATGGGAAACTGAGGCACGTTTTCGAGTGAAATCATACCCTTGTCCTCCTCACGCACCACCCCCACCCCTAGCCCCCAAGTCAGCATTAGTGGCTCTTTCGCGTTTCCCCTGGGCACTTTCTGTCCCTGTCAGAGCTCTAACGCCATTATTTGTTGCATTCAGATTGGTTGCTTTTCCATCTCGAACCTCCCACGGGGCCTAGTGTGGGCTCTGCACATAGTAGGTGTTAGTAAGTGTGAATTGCAGAACGACTTTGTGTGCCCCTGTTCCCTTGAAGCCTTCACTGACCTCAGCCAGGTTGGATCGTGAATCAGAGCACTTGGTTTGCCCTCTTGCGTCTCTGGTCATTTCAGTGCTGGGTGTGTGTTCTCGGGGTGGGTAGTCTCCTCCCACTCTCCTTGGGGTTCTCTCAGAGCACTGCCCAGTGTCTGGTACACCAGAGGTGCTCACTAATGGGTTGTTAGCCACACGGAGACACTCTGTCTGACGCAGGACGTCATGGCATGGAGTTATGGGTCCTGGAGTTCTTGGGGTGGCCGGCTCTGCTCCTGCCTGGGTCTCGCTTCCAGAACCCCCTGGGGTGTTCCTGTAGGAGCCTGTGGAGGGCTGTGTGAGGGTGTGTCTGGAGCTGTCTCAACTATGGGCTGAGGGCAAGGGCGCCGTCTTTCTTCTGGAGAGAACAGGAGGATCATTTCCAAGGTAGTATGGCATAATGGTTAATAATAGGCTTTGGAGTTAGAGAGCCTTGCATGAATCCCAAATGCTACCAGATTTTCACTGCGTCATTAGTTGTTTCTGAGCCTTAGTCCCCTCATCTGTAAACAGGGATGATGGCAGAACCTCCACACTAATAGGGCCGTGATGAGGATTGAGTGCTAGGGCCCATCTGGGGCGCACAGTGAATCCTGGCAGCTGTTAGCTCCGGTCGCCACGTGCAGAGCTCTTGTGAGGACAAAATGAAGCAGGCACACCCCACCGGTGCCTGGGTCTTTCTGGTGGTCGACAAACACCAGCTTTTCTTGTTTGGCCTTCGTCATTCAGTGGCAGGCGCCTTAGACGAAAGTGCCCCAAGAGAATCACGTACTCCTGAGTTGTGATGGTTTAGAAATCGCCTTGTCCAAAGCCTGTGTTTCACCGGCGAGGAAACTGAGACTCAGAGCGGGAAGTCACTGGCCCAGAGGGGCACAACTGGGTGTTGGTGGAAGCAGGACTCAAACCCGGGTCTCCTGACTCCGATGCAGTGTTCATCCTCCTGTTCAGGGCTGGGAGCTTGCTGCCTGGAGTGAGGCCAACACTCAGAGACACGCTGGTCTTGCTGTCGAAGAAACCCAGAGGGGCTCCAGTGGCTTTCGCCCTCCATGGGACTTTGTGACCTCCTGGGGGCTCTGAGGAAGCCCTATTTTCTTAGGTTCATCCCTCATGCTGAGAGGATTCTGGGTGTTCTTTGTATCCTTTAGCCAGCCCTCCTACTTGCCAATGGTCACCGTTCACCTTCAATGCGCAGACCAGGCCGTGCTACATCCCGTCCCCATACCCACCCTCCCACCCCTCCCCTTTAGGCTCTAACCTGTAGGGTCTTGTCCAAACCCAGCCCTCCGCTTAGCTGCTGTGTTGGGCCTGCTCGCTGGAGAAAGCTTGCCTCAGCTGACAGCAGCCCCATTCGCAGACTCTGGAAGGTCGGGGGCCACCACCGACTGTGTCGCTCCCTCAGAAAGTACAGATTTGTTGAGCAGCCGATAGGTACTTACCTCTGTGCCAACGCTGTGGGGGATATAGAATATGTCAAAGCCTCGGCCCTCCCTCCCCAAGCCGGGCAGACAGAACAACTCACAGAGGAAGTAATTACAGAGAACAATTAAGCACTCAGCTGTGGGGCTGGTGCAGGAAGAGTTCAGGGGGAGGTTCAGAAGAGGGTTCTTGGAGGAGGCGGCCCTCAGAGGAGGAGCAAGATGGAAGGAGCGAAAGCGTGAGGCCATTGGAGGCTGCTGGTGCAGCGGCTCCATGGGCCCAGGAGCAGAGGCGCGGGGCTGGATGGTGGGGCCCTGTGGCTGGGCTATGTTAGATCGCGAGGGCTGCTGTGACACGGACCGGCAGCTCAAACCACAGAAATCTGTTGTCTCAGTTCTGGTGGGCAGGAGCCTGAGACCCAGGTGCCCGGGGGTGGGGGGTGCTGGTGCACCTGCGGTGGTGAGGGGGCCTCTGCTCCCAGCCTCCCCTCAAGCCTCGGGTGGTTTGCTGGCCATCTTCGTCCTTCCTTGGCCTATAGAAGTGCCACCCTGATCTCTGCCTTCACGCTCACCCGGTGTGCTTCCTGTGTGCATGTCTGTTTCTGTGTCCAAGTTGCCCCCTTTCTTAAGGACATTGTCATATTGGCTTAGCGCCCTCCACCCCCCATGCCAGGGTGACCTCATCTTAACTAATTGCATCTGCAATGACACTGTTTCCAAGTAAGGTCACATTCCAAAGGTTAGGTCCTGGAGGTTAGGACCCCAACATATGAATATTTGGGGGCCACAGTTCATGCTGGCATGAGCGCTTTTGCTGGGAACCAGCTGAGGCAAGAGGGCTGACTTACTGTGTCCTGTGACCATGCTTTGGGCAGGCACAGGACTGAGTGGGGCTTCTGGGCTGCTCTTCCAGGACTCCTCTCTGTCTCTCATGTTCTTCCTGCAGGCCAGCTTCATTCACGGCTGGTTTCCTGTATGGCCTGCTGCCTTCCGCACCCCCCAGCCTCACCTCTTCCCGGGTTTGCCCCCAGCAGGGCCTCCCCCTCCTTCCCGTCCCGAACACTCCACTTTCCTTTTATGAAATTCTGGATCAGGACTCTGCCCAACTGAGCCCGAGTCAGGTGTTGTGCTGGGTGGAATGGCGTCCCCCACGCTCTTCCACCCCATTCCTGGCTTCCCAGAACCTGAGTATGTGAAATGAGGTATTTGCAGCTGTAATTCGGTAACTTAAGTTGATAGTGCATTGAGGTGGGCCCTACATCCGGCCACTGGTGAGGGGGCCGCGCGGCGGCGGCGGCAGTAGGGATGGGATGCCGCTGCAAACCGAGGAGCTGCCAAGATCCCTGGCAGCCGCTGGGAGTTAGGAAGAGCTGGGGCCCGCAGAGGGCACGCAGCCCCACCAGCACCTTGATTTCAGACGGCTAGCCCCAAGCACAGGGAGCCAATACATTTCTGTTGTTTTAAGCACCTGTTCTCGGTGATTTGTTATAGTTGCCCTGGGAAACAAACACCACCGTCCAGTCCCTGGCCAATCACGGAGGCCAGAGGAGGTGGGGTCCATCAGAAGACGTCACCCCTCTCGTTGAAATCCCAAGGTGACAGGTGGGGTGGGGTGGGAAGTGGCAGGGCAGAACGTGGCCTGCAAGATGTTCGTGTCCACAGATGATAATGACACGAGACTTTCTGTTTGGTGCTTGCCAGGCAGCGCACACAGTGGCTGGATGTTTTATAGATATTGTTTCTAATGGTTACAGTAACTCGGCCAGGTTGGAAGATTTTACCCTTCCAGTTTTCCAAATGAGGAAGCCGGGGCTCTGGTAGGTTAAGCAGCAGCCTCGGTCTCCTAGCTAGAAGAGGCAGAGCCCCCATGTTGAGCGCTGTTGCCTGAGCCCTCTCCCCTCCCGCTGTGCAGCTGCTGCCCCCGAGGATGGCCTGGTTTCCGGAGGGCGAGACAGTGGGGGTAGGGGTGTAGCGCTGGATCTTGATGTGCAGGCTTTAGGGCGTCACCATGGGCCCCAGGTCTTAGAACTGTGTTCAGTCTGATCAGCTGATAGTGTCTGTATATGTGTGTGAGTGTGTGTGTGAGTGTGTGTGTATGAGCGTGCGCGCGTGGGCCTCTGCGGCTGATTTTTGGGCAGAGTCCGCCAACAGTGCAGGACAGCTGGGGGTGGTGCAAGGCAGGAGCCATACCAGGAGGCTCTTTACTTCCTCCGCATCTGGTCAAGGTAAACTCTTTCTTTTGAGCCTATTTGTGCTGTTTCCTGGAGCTGGGGCATGGCCAGCTTTTCTCACTGCTGCCTGTGTTGGCACTCAGAGTGGCACTCAGAGTGAGTGTACCTGGCTGGGCAGTGGGTCAGGAGGCGACAAGTCAGAGATGGAGTGCCACAGCCACTGCTCTAGAAGGAGCAGCCCTGACAGCTGACCCTCCGCCCTTGGGACTGCCAAGCCGACCACGGGCGGGGTCCTCATCTTCTCCTTGCATGAACTCATGGCATGCCTTCCCTCCCGTAAGGGGAGGGGTGGGTCTCTTCTTGCAGACTGCTCAGGGCTGGGGTGGGCAGCGTGGGCAGGGTGGGTGTGACTGCTGGGGCTCTGATAGCGTCTTCCCATGTCCAGGTGAGCCAGAGGATGGTCTTTCTTTACTGGTGATGGCTGGGGCAGAAGCAATGATTTGGAGTCCCGGGTCCCACAGTATCTTAGAGGGAACATAATCGCCCACCTTAGCTGGATGCTAACTGCGTGGAAGGTGCTCGTCCCGGCCGGGCACTCCCAGAAGATGACTCCAAGGACAGGATTCTGGTGGGAGTGGTTTTGTGGGAAGCTCAGGGGCGGCCAGGAGGGAGCGTGGTTCAGGGAGAGAAGGGAGAGAAGGGGCTTAAACCGGCTCCTGCCATAGGGACACAGGGAAATGGTGTCAAACACTCACTTTAAAATCATCCAACCCAGAAAGCCTCTGCCTTCAGCTCAGGTCATGATCTCAGGGTCCTGGGATGGAGCCCTGCATCGGGCTCTCTGCTCAGCGGGGAGCCTGCTTCCTCCTCTCTCTGCTGCCTCTCTGCCTACTTGTGATCTCTGTCTGTCAAATAAATAAAATCTTAAAAAGAAAAATCTTAAAAAAAAAATCATCCTACCCAAGGGCCAAGGGAGAAGGTTGGGTGTTTATACACCAGCTTCCTACCTTCACAGAGACGGTAGCTCCTGAGGGCTGCGAATTTCTCCAGATGGAGAAAGAGCCCCCAGGAGCAGATGCAAATGCTTATGTTGCAGGAGGCAGCAGGGGAAAGATCTGAAGGGATGGGTGGGTGCAGCAGGTGTGGTGCAATGGTGCCTCCTGTAATCCCCAGAGCTGTCCTGTGGGGCGGTACTAGCATCCAAGCCAAGGCCAGAGAGGTTGAGACACATGTCTGAGATTGCACAGAGATAGGAGGTTGAGTCGGGAACAAAACCGGGGCTGACTGCAGATTACAAGGTCCTAACCCTGGTGTCTCTTGCTCTCTGGAAGGAGCCCTGGGCCTTTCCCCAGGTTTCCCATCCTAGCAGTTTATGGCTTCTCCCAGCATTCCCAAGTGGGAGGTGGGACAGACAGATGGGGGACCCCTGGAGGTCAAGGAACTGCCTATTTATTGTTTTCTCCTTCCCTAGGAAGTGTTAGATGGTTTTTTTTTTTTAAAGATTTTATTTATTTATTTGACAGACAGAGATCACAAGTAGGCAGAGAGGCAGGCAGAGAGAGAGAGGAGGAAGCAGGCTCCCTGGCGAGCAGAGAGCCCGATATGGGACTCGATCCCAGGACCCTGAGATCATGACCAGAGCCGAAGGCAGAGGCTTAACCCACTGAGCCACCCAGGCACCCCGAGTTAGATGTTTTCAAATACACATCCTCGTTTTAGTTCTTACAAAAGTGAGGCGAGTTAGGTATCCCTTTCCCGGTTTTCCCCAGACGTAGCTCACTCAGCTGTAACACTAGGTAACTTACTCAGGATCACACAGTGAGGCAGCAGCTCAGCTGGAACCGAACCTGAGTGTTATCTGACTATAGAGACATAACACACTCGAATCCCACAGGCAGGACGTGTGGGGCCGGGTTCAAGGCCACACTGTAGGAAGGGCCTGTGAGACCCAGTCTGTGCCCAAGGGCCACACTCTTTCCCCTAATAGTGCACCAGCCCACCATCTTGCCTTTGGCCCCAGCCTGGCTCTGGACCTATGTTGCTTCAAGGGCCAGTCACAGGGCTGAGGAAGTGTTCTAAGAAGCGTGGTGGCGAGATGGTTTGGCTCTTCTTCTCACCTCTGGAAAAGGCGCTGCCTCTCTGTGCTCGCAGGTAGGGGGCTAGTGGTGGGGTGAGGGGTGATCTGCCCTCCCTCGTACCTTCTGAGAGCTGGGCCCTTCTCCAGGGAGGAGTCCTCTCTCTCCACCGGGCCCAGGTCCCCACGTGTGGTCTACCTGCTGCAGCTCCTTGGCAGCAGAGAGAAGCAAGCTGTCCACGTTGGGCTGATTTATGTTCATCGTTGAAACAATAATGTTTAATCTGGAAAGGGCTAATCAATTTTTTATGCTGATTATGAATAGGCCAGCTGTGCCTGCTTCTTTATTCATGGGGCGGGAGGAGCCGGCCCGTGGCCCAGGCTGGGTTCCTGTGCTGGTTTCCGCCGGGGGAGGCCCTGCTCTGTGGCCCGGCCTGTGCCACTTTGGAGGTGACTCCTTGTGTGTGTGCCTGTGTCACCAGGAAGGTTAAGCCGACTCTGGGTGGAGAGCCAGACTTGAGTGTGTGTGTGCGTGTGTGTGTGTGTAGGGAGGCTGGTGTGGGCTGGGGCACCGTCATAGGAGTACAGGATGGAAAGGTAAGAGTTACAGGATCGTAGAATTAGGAAGGCTCCCAGGGACCAAGGACTCTAACACCCCCTTCACCAAGTGAGGAATTTAGACCCAGAGAAACTGAAGCAACTTCCCTAAAGTCACGGGGCTGGTAGTGGCAGAGGTGGGACAGGAACCCTAGTTCCCTCACTCAGAATGCAGAACTTTGCCACTCTAGTTGAGTCACTGACTTGAGCCACAACCCTGACTCCTGGGGGGCTTCAGTTTAGGGACGGGAGGAGCTAGAGACAGCTCAACAAGAGGTCAGGACAAGATGAGAGAGTCATCCGAGGTTTCGGCTACAGCTCTCGGGTGCTCTCAGAATCCGCAGCAGAGTCATAGAGAAGGGTGAATTGGGGTCTTCTGGAGAAGGCAAAACCTGAGCAGGACTTGAGTGCTGTCAAAAGGAGAACAAGCTGAAAGGCCCAGAGAGGGCATCTTGGGCAGGCAGAGCGGCCTGAGCTGAGGTTGTCGTCTCTGGCGGCCATCACCTCGGGGGCAAGGTGGGGGCTGTGCCTGACCTTGGAGAGACCGGAGAGGGCCTGTGCTGCCTGGGCCCGGGGCTGGGGCTGGGAACATGGGGCCCTGGGCTGGGTGGGGGCAGGGGCTTAGCTTGGACGGCTTGGCTGTCCCGCAGGTGTGATTTTGGACCCTCCACAGCCTTTCTCCTGTTGGACATCACAAGTCATTTGTCTGTTCATTTATTGGCTCAGCCCATGTTTGTTGGAGTTCTGTCGTGCGCGGTGCCGAACAAGCTGCCACCGCGGTCTTCGATCGAATTGTAGGGGAATGGCGGGATGTTACACAAGTGACCAGAAGAATAAAAATGTAAGGACACTTATGATAAATGCCACAAGGGAAAAGTAGAGGGTGCTCTGCCTTTAGAAGGCTGGGGGGTCTTTCTGAGGACTAAGTGGTGGTTAAACCGAGACCAGGAGGTTAGGAGAAGGAGTCAGAGGGAACAGAGAATACAGAGGCCTCAGGTGGGAAAGAGCATGGATCCATCTGGGGACAGAAGAGGATGGTGGTGGCAGGGCAGAGAGATGCTGAAAGATACAGCTGGAGATGTGCGTTGGGCTCATCCGGGGACCCAAGTTCAGCAGCCAGTGTCGGGCTCTCTGGAGAGAGTGGCACCCTCCACAGTGGCCTGCACGGGGACCAGGGCTGGGACGGAGAGACGGTTACCAGGCACTTGTGTTCATCTGGACAAGAGCGGTGCTGCCTTGGAAGAGGAATGGATGGATGATGTATTTTGGAGACGAAACCAGCAGGACTCAAGGAAGAATTAAGTAGGGAGGGGCTGCGGGGGTGGGAAGGGCACACTCGGCTCCCAGGGCTCGGGCATGAACAGTGAGGGCCACCTGAGAACAGACATGGTGCTGAGGGGGCTGGTCGGGCCATGTGAGCTGCTCACTCCACTGGCAGTTTGGGGAATGGTTTTTCTGTGGGGCTGGGCTTTGCTCAGTGGCCCCCTTTCTCCTTAGAGTCGGTGGTCAGAGAGTTGGAGAGTCTATGTGGGACTGAGCAGTTTGGAGTTTGGCATTGAGAGGCTGAGTCTGGCATTGGGTTCCTGGTTTCCAGACATTAAAAAAAAAAGTCCTCAGCACCCTGATCTAACTAGAGCTCTGAGAGAGAGAGAGAGAATGAGAGAGAGAGGGAGGGTGAGTGTATGAGTGTCCCCACAGCCAGGCCTATAGGGGAGGCTTTTCCTCCCATAGCTGGAGCACCTCCTGCAAATGACCATCACAAGAGTGTGTCTCCCTGGGGCCCCCACCGCTCTCCCATCTTTGCTGTGTGAGCCGATGACTGGTGATTTCGTGTGAGGTCGAAAAGGAAACTGAGCTTCTTGGGAAGAGGCTGGTTTCAGGATTTGACCTGGGGCCTGGGAAGGAATACCATGTAAGAGGCCGCCAGGCGAGCGGAGGACCCCCGCACAGGGAGGGGGAGGCGGGACTGATTCTAGGTGTCGTCACCTGGCATGGAACCAGAACTGTGATGTGCCCTCCTGGTGCCATGGCTTGGGGTTCGCATGTGACCCGTGTGTGCACACTGTGCGTGCAGCCCCTGTCCGGTCCCCAGCCCTCTAGCCTCAACATTGCCCTGGGAGGCAGCAAAAGAATGAAACAGACCCGTCTTGAGAGTGATACGCTAGTGCTCCGCATCAGGGTCAGCAGGCTTCTTCCTTGTGGAGGCCTGGGTGAGGGTCCTAGTGCCGCTGTGACAAAGAGCACGGATTTAGTGGCTTCAGACAAGACACAGTTATCATCTTCCTGTTCTCTGGGCCAGAACACCTTAAATTCAAGGGTTGGCTGGGCTGCGTTCCTTCCAGGGACTCTCGGGGAGAGTCTCTTCCCTTGTCCAGCTTCCGGAGGCTGCCCACGTTCCTCAGCATGTGGCCCTGTCCTCCCTCGTCCCAGCCAGTCACGTGGCATCTTTCAGTCTCTCTCATTCTTTCACCTTGCCTCCCTCTGTCATATTTGCTGCTCCCTTTCTGACCCTCCTGTCTCCCTCTTATAAGGACTGGGCGGTTCCCTTGGGCCCATATAGTCCTCCAGGCTGCTCTCCCCCTCTGGGTAGCCTTTGGGGATTGGGACATGGACTTCTTCGGGGGGGCCATCTCTCTACCCCCCACTGGGCCAGCTGGTAAATATTTGAGGTTTTTTGGGCCATCCAGTCACCGTCACAACTGCTTACCTCTGCTGTGGTGACGTGGAAGCAGCCACAGACAACGGGTGATGAATGGGCAGGTTGTGTCCCAGTGAAAGATCATTCAGGGACACTGAAGTTGAATTTCATGTAGTTTTCATGTATCACAAAATACTGTTCTTTTGGTTTTTTCCCCAAACATTTAAAATGTCAAAAAAGTATTCTTAGCTGGTGGGCTGTATACAAAAACAGGCATGGGCCTGGTTTTGGCCCAAAGGCCATCGCTTGCTGCCCCCTGCTCTAGATGCCTAATATCCTTTAACACTTAGGACAACACCCTTGCAAAATGAGTATTGTTATCATCGCTCCCATCTTGCAGAAGTTAATGGACCTAAGCACTTTGCTTGAGGCCACGTGGCTGCCTGTCACCAGAGCTGATGTTCTTTACCCTCCCTTCGCTTCGCCAGGTCAGCCAGGTGTGCATGTAATGACCTCAGAATTTGGACTTTCTCTTCCCCACAGATTCTGAAGATCTGGGTTTGCCCCCTTTAAAAATCTCTGGGCACTGCTGCTGTCACTCGCAAAGCGAGTCTGGAAAACTTCTTACTTGGGTGTTCTAGGAAGATCGCCAGGGCTTTGGTACCTGAGCCCTCGGATTTGGGGCTCCGAGGCATAGGAACATAGCTTAGGCTCATTTGCCGTGGGACATTTTGCCACCTGTCCCAAGGCTAGGGAAGTCTATCCTGACAGGAAATGGTGCCCCCGTAAGCAAGGGCGCCTGTGCCTTATTTCCTCTCTTCCTTCATTTTTGGGTGTAGGAACCTCTGAAGATTGTTGGAAAGAGGGCTTTGGAGTTTTATAGTTTTACGAGGGTGAGCCCATCAGGGTTTAGCAGTCCCAGGCCCTGCCAGAAATGCGTGTGCGGCATTTGCGTGGCCAGGCTTTCCCCCCACCATGGGCACGAGCTGCGGGTGAGGACTCCTCCCCCAGGGGGAGATCTGGAGGGCCCAGCTCAGCCTGGATTCTGCAGTGGGAATTGTCGGCCGTCTTCTTTCTGGCTCTCACATCGCTGTGTCTTGTTCCCCTTGTGTATGGTTTCCACAAGCTCTTCCCGCTGCCTAGATGTCTCCTCCTTCCTTCATCTGGTTCACTGCCTCCTCATTCTTCAGATCTCAGTTCTTTGTCACCTCCTCCAAGAAGTGCTCCCTGACCAGCTTTAATCCTCTGAACACAGGCTCTTACGGTATCAGCTACCTCTCCCTTCATATCATGTATCACAAAAAACTTGATTAATCCCTGTCTTGCCACTGGACTTCAAGTTCCAGGGGTGGCTTCAGAGGGGGGTTGCTGAACCTGATTTGGACCCAGTCCCCACTGAGGCCCCGGTGACTAGCACAGTGCCCTGCTTATATTAGTCACGCAAGCACTGGATGGATGAATAAACGAATGGCATTTAGCGAATGTGTTCTTCTCTACAAAGTGGGGGCCGTTGTATCTCCTCTGTCCAACCTCAAGAGAAGGCCGAGAGCACATAGGAGCACTTTGAGGGCAACAAACAGTTATGCAGCTGTAAGAAAGTACGTTCGGTTGAGCATTTAGTCCCTGTTGAGCAAAGATGTCCTGACATCCCTTATACCAAACCAAGCTCAAGTTCAAGGAAGAGGTACTATGTTCTCACATAGGTAGGTTGCCATAGAGAGGGGACAGAGTTCCTGGCCCCACCTGTCTCTCACTCATGTGCTGGGGGGTAAGCAATGGCTCGCAGGCACCCCATGGATCCAAGGATGGCTCACTGCTTCTGCACTGATCACCCCACAGATAACCTACGTAGGCCGGGCCCTGGCTTGTGGGGGGTCCTGGCTTCATACTGCAACTCATTCTGCACAATTTCTTCTATCCCAGAGATCTCTGTCACAGGCAGAGACAGAGACACGTCACCCAGTGAGGCTGTACAAGTTATTAAGATGGGGAATGTTGAAAGATTAGATTTATGACAGCCAACGGCGGATTATGAAGAATAATTTATCAAATGTCAGTGCCTGCAGCCTACAATTTACAGAAGGTTTGCTTAAGCTGAGGAGATCTGATTGGACTGCCCCCACCCCCAACTCTATGAGTGACAGATCTAATGGATGGCTTCCCAGGCTGGCCAACCACACTGGGTGTTTATCTGCTTTTTATTAATCATTATTATCACAACATTTCCATAGAGTCCCTCCAACGGCAACTCTCGAAGTGCGCAGCACCCGCCAGGTTCCCTCAGCTACCCTGAAGGAACTGTAGCCACCTCTGGGAAGTCTGTTCGCTACTCCGAATCATCTGGAAGGCCCAACGTCCCCTCACCAGGAAGAGGTTAGGGAAAATTGAACCTCACTCATTAAGAAATACTTATTGAATACCAGTGATGTGTCAGAGGCCTTGAATACAGTGCTGAGCAAAAATGGAAGAAGTCTGTCATCTAGAAGGGAAAAGGGAGATCCAGCAAATATAAGTCAGGGCAGAGTGCAGCTGTGTTCCTTGCTCTCCAGAAGGGCACCCTGAATTCTGAGGACATACACGTATTACCTCCTCCTCCTGAGGAGGTAATAGTTGCACTGTGATTTGAAGGGGGAGATGGGGAAGGATCAGACTCGGTGGTTTGTGTTAAGGATTTTGGCTCTGGTAGGCTGGCAAAGTGGTTTAAGCCGAGAGAAGTGACATGATCAGCTTATGTTTGGAAGACTCACTTTAGCTGCCTGTGGAGGGCAGATTGGAGGAGAAAGGAATACGGTGGCTTTTACTCACTGACAGACTAGAACTGAGGGCCTAGAATTGCTGACTCTTTGTCCAGTGCTCTTTTCATTGTACCATTCTGTCCTCTTTATGGAGGCATTAAATGGGCATCCAGTATTCTGCTGGAATTATCGGGGCTCTTTCATAGGCCATATTCTAGACACTTCATGTGTGTTATTTCTTATGATGACTCTGTGAGGTAGGTATTAGAATTCCCATTTTACAGATGAGGAAGCTGAGGCACAGGTGGGTCATCAGTCTTGGTAACTGACCAAGCCAGCGCAGCATGGAGCCAAAATCTGAGCCTGGGAAATTTGACCCAGACCTCGCACTGGAATTACTATGCCCTATTGTTTCTCAGGTCCCACTGTGTTGGCCAGCTGGTGGGCATTCTCAGGGAATACACCCATGGCCTTGGAGTGTGACTGCTCCTGGCTTCTTGCTTCTCTGCCAGCTGCTGGTCATTGTCCTGTGGGAGGAGGGAAGCTCGGTCTGAACTGTGATGCCCTTGACAGAGCCAGGTGGATGATTATCCTGTACCTGGAGGCTCTTAGCACATTGGTAACAGCTGAGGCTCATGCCAGCCTCCTTGTGCAAGTTTAGAGAGCAGCACTATTTTATAATTTCTGTGGTTGACCCTTGTCAAGAAAGGCCTCAGGTTCTGCCACTGGCCCTTCGTTCTTTCTTCCCAGCTAGGCAATAGCAATAGCTGATGGCTCTGCAGAACGAATAGTTTGATCTTCCAGAACCCCAGAAAGAATGCAGATTCTATGGAAGACGGGGACTCTGTGTCCCCAAGCTATTATTCTCATTATTATCTGTATTATAATAAATTGCTCTGTGTGGGAAGCCGGAGGTGGGGGTAGTCCCACCTTGAGGCAGGGCAGCTGTTGAGTGGGGACAAAGAGACACTTGGGTGCCTTGGTCCCCCCACCCCCCACGTCCTCCCAGGGTCTGCATTATGATATCAGAGGTCTCCTCTTCTGATCGTGCCAGAAAGTCCTGCCAGGGTTGGGTGAATTGGCACTGGGTGGGGGGCACTGTCGCCAGCAGCCCCTGCTAAAATGCAAGTATGTTTTCCAGAGGCTGTTACCTTATTTTTTGGATGGCGGTCTCCTTGTGGCCAGAGATGAGGTCTGTTTTGTTGGCCCACGTACCCAGCATGGTTTCTGTCACGTGGCAGGCCTGCAGGTACGTGTTTGCTGACTGATGCACTTGAACTAAGGAATGGCAGATTGGTTTCATTTCCTGTATTAACTCTGGTCAGTTGGTAGTGGCAGCCCAGAGCACGGTGCGGGGAGAGATGCTGAGGCAGCACCTGGGCCCGCAGCAGAAACAAAAGCTGTGATCGATTAGGGATGTCCGGCACGGGTGTGCGTGGAGTGTCCTAGTTAGCTGTTGCTGCAGAGCAAATTACCCGCAAACAGTAAGCACTCGACGCCGTACAGTTTCTGTGGGCCAGGGATGTGGGCATGCCTTCCCGGGTGGTTCTGGCTCCGCCTCTGTGAGGCCGGAGTCAGGCTCTGGGCAGGGGGCTGCAGTCATCTGAAGGCTGGAGTGGGGAAGGAGACTCTGCCTCCAAGATGATTCACTGTGGGCGGGAGGCCTCATCCCCGGACCTCTCCACGCACTGCTCGAGAGTCCTGTTGGCACGGCGGCTCACTGCCGTGGGAGCGCGCTCTCCAGGAGAGGACAGGAACGTGTCACGGTGACGTCTCAGAAGGCATGCCCTAACTTCCTCTGTGTGCTGCGGTCATGGATCTAGCTCACACTCAGGTGGGCAGTGGGCTGCACCTCTCGAGGGGAGGAGTATGTAAGCACCTGTGGCTATATTTTAAAGCCGCTGCAGGGGGGGATGAGAGGGCCTGGGTCACCTAGTTGCTGTCAGTGTCAGGTGTTACTTAGCAGGAGCGGGGATGACCCTGAACAGGTGGGATGCAAAACCAGGCATGTTTAAGCGGAAGGAGCAGGAATTGCAGCAAAGCGGGATAACAGCTGGCGAGGTGACGGTGAGATGGAGGGGTGCCGGGGGCGGGTCCCTGGGAAACCTGCCGGGAGGGTGGGGTGGGTTTCCAGCAGAGGCATATGGGAAGTGACGGTGGGTTTTCTGCTCAAAGCAGGCAGTCCGGGCTTTGCAGACTCCTAGGAGGCTGGAGCTGTCTTATCAGCTTCAGGCTGGGGGTGGGGAGTGGGGCAGGTTCACTCCAGCTACTCCATTAGTACGGGGACTTGCCCCTCTCCCCGTCAGACTGTGGTGGATGGCTGCTGGCACCCAGCCAGGCATGGGGACAGGGGCATCCCTAGACCTCAAGACCCAGGTGTTGTTTGCTGCTGATGGCATGGTAACCTGCCCCAGGTGCCCTGGGCCGTCTTCCCAGCTCCTAAGTGAGAACTGCCTGGCCTTGGCAGCTGGGCCTGGACTTGCCTGCTTTGAGGCCAGCTCCTATCTGTTCATTGCAGCCATCCAGTTCTGGGTTTGTCAGATTTGTTGGCATCATCTTATGTCAAGGATATTTGAGGTAGTATATCCAGAAGAGGTCTGATGTGCATGACTCTGGGGATAGTGGGTTGGAATATTTGAAATTGGGCCATCTTGGAAAATCCAGGACGTCTCTCTTCCTGGGGCTGGTGAGGGGCCTGAGGCTGGCTGGTGGATGGAGAGACTTAGTGAAACTCCTTCCAAGAGTCATTTTATGGCTTTTACAGAAGATCCTGACTTCCTGTTACCTCATTTTGGGCGAAACGAGGACCCTGGCCAGTGTTTGGCTGCCCAGTGTGGCCTTTTGGAAACATTGCCCAGAAAACTGGCTTCGTGGGAAGCTGTAGAGCTAACTTGCTGGAGCTTCTCCCTCTTGGCCTGGTACCTGGGTCTAAAATCATGTGGTCTAGGTTTCCTGGGCCCCAGCTGATGCCAGCCTGCTGGTCTTAACCTGAGCCATGGGGTTAGGGTCTTCTTGCCCTTCTGATGTTTTCTGCTCATAAAAAAACAAACACCACTTCCCACTTTTACACACATGCGTGTGCGTGCACACACACACACACACACACACACACAAACATAGATAGACACACCCTGAAAAACCAGGCCATACAGAGCTGGAGAAACTTTTTTCCTGATTATTTTTCCTTTTCTAGACAGGGACATCGATATATTTGAATCATGGGCCGACAGTAATTAAAAAACACATAACTCGTCATTTTAAAATGCAGCTGTTTTACTTAATTGATTTTGTCGCCAGACCCAGAGGAAAAAAAGAGGAACGGGGGAAAGACAGGCTTAGAAGGGGAGACAGTTTCTGCGAGCGACTGGAGGCAGCCGAGGGCCCTGCTTGAATCTAATTGCTGCCCGTGCTGCAGTTGGTTTCTGCTAATGGCTTTTTGCTCAGAGGGCTGGGGGCTGGGCCCCAGGGGAGGGGCGGCGTTGGTGTCAGCTGCACGCGGGGTATAATTCTGCTTTCGGGACAGGGTCTGTTTTTCCTTACTATCTATCAGCGTAAAGTACTTCCACTGAGCACTTTGAATCAAGGTTCCATTTAGAGATACTTTATTCATATTTAATTACAGGCTGCAGCAACAATCTTTAATTACCTTTTTTATAAGCTAGCTAGGAACATTCACTAGCAATCAATTATTGTGTGTGTGTGTGTGTGTGTGTGTAAGCACAGGAGGGTGTGGGGGTGTGACTTGCTTCCCAATAGAGGGGAAAGATAGCTGCAGGGGCCCTGGGGAGGTGGTGGGTGGGCAGGGGTGGGGTGGGGATCTGCCCAACAGGTTCCCTGTGCAGATTGGGTGGTGCATTTCCCATGCCTCTCTTTGCTGCCACTGGTCAAGCTGGGATTAGGGCAGGTCTTCACAGCTGGGGCCTCTTTCAGGGTGCTGTGTTGGCACCTGGGCTGAGGTAGTATTCTGAACTCCAGACCCCCTGCCTGCCCTGGTGGAGACAGCGAATGGTGGGAGGCCCCCTTCTCAGTCCCTGGGGATATGGCAGACCAGGCTTCCTCTTACCCAGGAGACAGGGAAATGCTTGCCTCAGCCCTTTCCTTCCTTCACCTCTCCCTGGAGTGCTCCTGGCAGCTGTTCTTACCACACAGCCCTAGTGATGCCATGTCACTCTTCAGTTGCAATGACTCTGCAACGTTCCTGCAATGACACTGGTTTGAAGCCTGGCTGTCCTTCTTAGGAAATGAGCCAGTGTTCCCAGGGAGCCACGTGGAGGCTTGGGGTGAGGAGTAGAGTCAAGTGACCCCTCAAGTCCTTTTGCAGTGGGCAGAGGGGGCCATTCCAGCTGCCTGGGAAGGTCTGAGTCTGCAGATCTGCTCCAGAAAGCATTCTCCTTGGTGCTCTTTCAGGAACAACCAGAGGGTTTCTAAAGGCAGTTCTTGTTCATTTCATTATGTAATGGTTCAGAATGTTGCTGAAGTCTACCTCCCTTCTATTTCTGGATCCCTGTCCCAGCAGGAGGGCACTGAGGGGAGGGGCAAGGGGAGGGAAAGGAACTCACACTTTGAGGGGAGGGGCAAGGGGAAGGAAAGGAACTCACACTTATTGAGCCTCTTGGGGGTGCCCGGCACCATGCCTATGTTTCTTTCGTCTAACCCAGATGGGGCCTGAGAACTCTCAGAGTCCCTTCGTTCCTGTGTGACAGAAAACAACTCAAACTGACTTAAGCAAAAAAGGGAATTATAGGGTGAGTCTTCAGGCATGGCTAGATCAAGGGGCCCAACCTTGCTGACCAAGATTCACTCTATCTCTTGGCTCTGCTTTCCTCTTTGTTGCTACTCTGGGATTCCTGGTAGCTCCAGACTTCGACTTTTTCCTTCAAGTTCAGCAGAGAGAAAGAATCTTTTCTCCCACAGTTCAAACAAAAGTGAAACAGTTGAGTCTGATTAGATCAGTTGGGTGACATGTCCATCTCTGAACCTGTCAGCGTGACCCAGGGTATTCAAGTTTCTGATTGGCCAGGCTGGGGTCTCTTACCCACGCTGGTGTAATGGGTGGAGTCCACCTGGGTAAATCCCACACAGGACACGTGCTTTTATACTGGGGGCCTTTAGACTAGGAGGGGTGTGGGAGCTGGAAGGTCCATCCTTGAAAAGGAAGAAAGAGTTGATTCAGTTATTCTCCAAGAGAGAGAATAGTGGATTCAGTCTTTCAACAAATATGTATTTGCCACAAGCTAGTTCCAGTGCTATTTTTTTTTTTTAAGATTTTATTTATTTGTGTGTATGAGAGAGAGATTGAGCAGGAAGAGCACCAGAGGTAGAAGCAGACTCTCCACCGAGCAAGAAGCCCGACACGGGGCTGGATCCCAGGACCCTGGGATCATGACCGAAGCTGAAGGCAGACGCTTAACTGACTGAGCCACCCGGGTGCCCCTCTGGTGCTATTCTAAGCACAGGAAATTCAGCAGCTAATAAGACAGACAAAAAATCTCTGCCCACTTGAAGGTGATCTTCTAATGGGGTCTACAGGGATGGTGGTTCTTTTGTTCTCCCAAGCCAAGCCCAAGTCCAGGATAAAGGGAGAGACCTAGGATGATTGATGTGGGGACGATCTGGTCCTCAGGGAACCTCAAACTCATGAGGGAAGGAAAAAGACAAGTGTGTGGTTGGGGAAGGATGGGGAGAAGTAGTCATGGGGAGGGGCACAAATAAAAACCCAATGAAGAAGAAGGAGGCCAGGGAAGCCAATCCGTACCCATCTCCTGTGACAGAGAAGTGTGGGCCCCTCCCATGTTGCCTGGACCTTTGGCTTCCGAAGGATGTTGATAAATGGGATGGAGTTTAGTGAAAGCTACGAAAATGATGACAGGGCTGGAGGGAGTGATTTATGAGGGAGATTAGCAAGGTCTCGGCTCAGCCTAGTAAGCAGAGGGATGGGATGGTGGCCGAGGGTCGTCTGACTGCTGAAGTCCAAGGAGAGGAGGGGGCTGAAGGGCAGGAGAGAATGCCTGATGCAGAAGGGGTCTGGGGGAAGCAGGGGCACGGACTGGATGGGCCTCAGGGTGAGAGCCTGGGGATGTGAGAAGGAGGACCACGGGACTAATCCTGTGTGTACACATTCATGTGTGTGTGTGTGTGTGTGTGTGTGTGTGTGTGTGTATATGTGAGAGAGAGAGAGAGAGAATATGTCTGGACCTTCTAGGATTGGAAAGCTATACAGGGACTTCAAAAAGTGGAGGGGGTCAGAATTTCAGCCTTGGACATTTTTACAAAAGGCTTTTGGGGGTCTCCTTCCCGTCTGGTAAAATATTACCACCTGGACCATGTAGGTGCGATCCCTCAAGTCACAAAGACTTTTTTCCCTTCAGGAAAATTTGGTATGGCATTTCTAAAAGGGAAGGAGGAAGGGAAGAGAAGACAGAAGAGTAAGGAGCACATATTCCGTTTTGTAGAGGAAGGGCGAGGGGTCTGCCCAAGGCCACCTTTGGGTGGCATTGCAGGTGGGGACCAAAAGCGAGGCTGGGGTGTATGGCCCTGGGGTTTCTGCCAGTTGGCCAGGCTGAGGGTGGGTTTGGGGAGCTGTGTTGAGCTGCTATACTGGCAGGAACAAGAGGTGGCTACTGCGTTTGGAACCTCCAAACTGGGGTCCCTTGAGCTCTTCCGTGTTGGTGGATTGGAGTATCTGATCCCTGTATTGGGCTGCCTGGGGCCAGCATTCTGTTAACTCTTGATTTCATGTACCTGCGTAACAGCCCTGGGGTGCAGTGGTGGGTAACTAAATGAGCAGATGGTCCTCAGTTCTGAATGTTTTGGACAACACTTCTTTGGCCTTGAATGGAGGTGCTCAGAGCACCCATGCATGCGTATGTGGACACACCCTCCACGTGTGTTTTCTCTCTTGCTCCCTCTGTATGCCTGCTGTGAATCTCCATGGCAGCAAAGAGCCCGCACAAGGCTTTGGGTTGGCGTACAACTGGTAGAGCAGAAAATCTATTGGCCTGGCCTGGCCCCTCTCACTGAACTGAGTCATCTTAATTGCTCTGTCCTCTCTCCACTCTTGACAGATCCATGATTTGTTTGTGAGCTTTGACGACACCCCCCTGGGGGCCGCCTCCCTGGCCCAGGTCCATAAGGCGGTGCTGCATGATGGGCGGACCGTGGCTGTGAAGGTCCAGCATCCAAAGGTGCAGTCTCAGAGCTCGAAGGACATTCTCCTGATGGAGGTGAGAGCCTGCCCCTTCCTTTGTCCTCGCTTTATATTTCTCTGGAAACTAGGTGGCTCCAGGGACACTGGTTCAAGGCAACTGGGTGGAGTGTGACCCATGGAACAGCAGAGTGGTTGAGGAAAGCTTGAGACCATGACAAAGGAGGTGTCCTGACAAATCTGGGACTGGGGGACCCATGGCTGGGCGCATCAGTTCGTCTTGATTTGTTCCTAGGAACGATCTGGGGCTGGTCTCAGAGCATGATGTGTAGCTGCTGGGGCCAACGAGACCTCAGGTGGCTGTTGAAGAAATGAGATGAACCAAAAGTGATTTCCTTGGGGGTAGAAAAGTTACATCTTAATTTGTTAAATTGTAACAAAAGGGAGCGCGTGGAGAACCAAGGGATGTAAAAATGACAGGAAGATCCCATAGAAACATTTCCGTAGATTCCGTGTTTGCTTATCTCCTGTTCTGAGTGAACAAGCTTGTCTACCTAAAAATGTTCCTGGGAAAAGCCCAGGTAGAGACTGTATCTCTGGACTTTTCTAGTTCTGTCCCCAGATCAAGGGAGGGTGAGGTGGGTGCTGGTTGGGTGGTGGCCACAGCCTGGCCCCAGGAGGGCGGGCGGATCACCTTCCAGTGTGTCCCTCCCCTTCTCTGCGGGCTGCCTTCCCCTGTTCTCTTTCCTCGATCTGGACTCATAGTCTGTTTCCTCAGCTCACCCTGACTAAGCTCCGAGCATGTGTGGAAGGTCACTCTCGCACCAGGTGCTAGGTGGGTGTGTGGGGAGTGAGGGAGCTCCATCTTCATCCCCGGGGGAGTTCCCTGTTTAGTGGAAGGGCAGGTCTGGACACCAACAGCCACGGTGTGGGGCTGTGAGCTCCGCCAAAGGGGTGTCTGCATGGTGCCCTCAGCACCATGGTGCGTTGACTGGTGTGTTGGGGTCGGGGCTTCACGGAGGGGCCTGTGAGACGGCGGGGCAGGGAAAGGATAGCCAGCCTGTGCGGAGGTCCAGTCTTAGAGGAACAGGGTGGGCTTGGAGAAGAATTGAGCTGGCTCAGGTGGTATGGCTGGGAGTGGCTGCAGATGGGGCTGGGAAGGTAGGCAGGGACCACACAGAGGGCCTGATCTTCCAGGCCAAGGCACAGAACAGCATACACAGCAAATCTGGATCTTCTGTGGACCCGAGCAGATCTGATTCTCTCCTGCAGCCAGCAGGGAACCATTTGAGAATTTTAAATCAGGGGAATGTCGCGATCAGATGTACACTAGAAACAAAAGTCTGTTGGCAGTCTGGAGGATATATAGGAAGGCAGAAAGACTGTAGCCAGGCGACTAATGGAGGGGCTGCTGCACTGGTCTGAGCCAAAAATAATGATGTGACCCAGGGCAGTGTAGTGGGAGTGACGGGGAGGCATGAGCTGAGGGGTGGAGTCATCAGGACCCAGTGAGCAGCTTTCCGTGCGGTGGAGGCAAATAATGGTAGGAATGAATGGAAGGAGACTAAAACAAATTGTAGGTTTCTGGCTTACATGATTACGTTTGGGTGCCTTTCACCAGTGTATCAGTCGGGGTCCAGTTGGGAAGAAACAAATTCGCGCTACGTATTTCCAGCAGACGGAATTTAAAAGAGAAAATGGGGCTCTCACAGGATGGAATTGCAGAGAGGCCAGATAGGAGGGTGAGACAGTTACCAACGGCTGGAAGCCACTGCCACCCTCAAGGTGGAGGGACAGGGAGAAGAGGCCTTCCAGATAGGCCTCTCTGCAGCTGTTGGGGCTTCCTCGAAGCATGGCAGCGGGGTCCCAAGAGTTAGTGTCCCACGAGAATAAGGCAGAAAGCACATGACTGTGGTAAGACTCTGCCTTGGCAGGCACACAGCACTACTTCTTCCTTACTCTGTTGGCAAGAACAAGAGTCGCAGAGGCTCCTTTAGTTTAAAGGTGGGGGAGGCAGGAGGTACTCTACTTCTTGATGGGGGCGTGACCAGGTTTTAGAAGAGCATCAGAATGGGAGGTATTGTTGCAGCCATTTGGGAAAATACTGTCTGCCAGAATTACTCCGTGTTGTCAAATGGGAGATAAAATTAGCAAAGCTCTGGAAAAGGCCTCTCGGATTTGGTGACTGAGAGTCCTTGGGGTGAGCAAGGAGACTGGGTTGAGGGGGTGGGAGTAAACTGAGGCCCCAGGGAGTGGAGATGGTTGACATAGAATACTCAGGGGTCACTCAGGTGATGTGGGGAGGGTCCTTGGGGCTGTTTAGAGCAAAGCTCAGAATCAAAGGTGGGGACAGGAGCAAGCTGTCCCTGAGGGGGAGGGTGGCCATGGATTGGTGGGGGAGGGGGTGCTGGAGATCCAGGAGAGGGAAGTAACTGGCAGGTTTGCTCCTGAGGGTGACTCCAGGGATTGGGCTGTAAGGACCCGGGTGGAAGCATTAGCCTCGGTCAGTCTTTGTTCAGAGCCTGCAGGAAGGTGGTGAAGCTGCGTGCAGATGAGTGTGGGGGGCAGGGAGGGAAAATGGGCAGCTGAGTTGTAACCAGCCTGATAGCCCTATTTTTTTCATTGCAGTAGGAGGCAAGACCATCTGCTGAGAATGAGGGGGTAGGAGGTGGCATTGGAGGCCGGGGGTGGGGGTGAAGGTTTGGAATAACTTCTCCGTGTGATAGGAAAGGGAGCTGACCAGGGCTCGGGAGCGGGGTTCCTGAGTGGCACCAGCCTTCCTTCTGGAAACCCGAGTTTTCTGGAGCACCTGTCAGTAGCTATGCAACAGCCACAGTTGGGAGTGAACTGGGAGTCTCGGAGCATCCCTGGGTGTCCTCAGACCCAGCAGCCACTCCTGTGTCAGGCAGGAACCTGCCTCTCCCCAGCGGTGCCACCGGGACCCACTTGGGCTGGAAGGACAGCTGACACCGTTTCTCTACGCAGAGACGCGCTGACTCCCTGAGTAATGGCTGCTGGCAGGTCAATGGCAATGATAGGGCTCATAAAGATTTGGCATCTTCCTCTAGGAGATGAGCATCAGACGCTTTCCTTGGGAAGTGCGGCCTGGAGCCGCGTGCGGAGGACAGAGGGGTCGTCACAGTGGCTAAGGCCGAGATCACCACCTCCGCGCGCCGTCAGCATGAAAACATCCTCCTTGGCTCAGCCTTCTCTGTAAAACGAAGACGCGCCTAACTGGAAAGCTCGTCTCATTTTATATTTGAAACGAGTCTTATAATTTTGTTCCTGAGTGCTAACCCAGGGTAGTCCTCCAGAAAAGTTCTCGTGTGTTAGCAGGAGAAGAGTGATTTCAGGGGGGGCATAAGGCCACCTTAGCCACCAGCAGCTTGAGAACGGGGTGAGGAAAAGCGTAGCTTTCTGGTGCTCCTCTTTATGACCGCTGCAGGTACTTTCTGTCCTCGTGCCTCTCTCCCACTGCCCACTGTTGTCCCTCTCTCTTCTCCAACTGTGCGATGCTTCCCAGCATCATCTTGAGGGGAAGGTGATCTGACTAGAGTGATTCATACTAAGGAGAGAGTGACTAATAGAGGGTAACATTTGACTATTTGCAGTTGAAGAGGTGAGCTGCTTAAATTCACATACATATCTGCTATAAAGTCAGGTGTGGGAGTGAGGCTTTTGAGAGTGAGAAAGTGGGGGACTGCTACTGGTTGTATCTATTAAGATGGTATAGGCTGCAAGTACCGGAAAAATCCAGCTAAAGGAGGTGTAAATAATAGTAACTTCTATTATGTCACATTTCCAGACACCTAGAAGTAGTGTTGGCTGTTCCAAGGTTGACTGATCCATCCAGCCCTTCACTGTGGTTTTTAAGGACCCAGTTTCCTTTTGTCTTCTACTCTGGCTTGTCCTTCTCAAGTAGTGCTCCTCATGGTCCCAAAACGGCTGCAGCAGTTCCTGCTGTTATAAGTAGACAACATCCAGTGCCAAAGAGGGCCCGTTTCTCCCCTTATATTCCTTATCAAAAAGGAGCCCCTCAATAGCATTTCCTTCACTTCTCATTGGCCAAAAGTAGGACACATGCCCAAATCTAAATCAGTCTTGGTGAGAGACATGAGACTGCTCATGATTCACCTTCTCAGGCTAAGGCCTGCCTTCCTTGAAGGACATGAGAGATGCACAGAATTGGGGTTCTGTTATCCAGGAAGTGAGAGAAATGGCTTTTGGGTTGGTACCTACGAGCACATGCCACCTTCGTGTTTTGTGTCTCCTGAGAACCTGGCACTCCTCTTGGGGCAGGGGACAGTCTCTCGGATAGACTATTGAATGATGCCCGGAGGGTGGGAGCCAAGTCTCGGTGAATGGGGTTTGATGTACCTGATGGTGTTGGTGACTTTGCACAAAAGAGAAAGGCACAGCCAAGTGTGTTTTTCAGCTTT
>PISX010007602.1:59748-87696 GCA_004024625.1 Mellivora capensis | reverse complement strand
ACCATAAGTGACTCTTAATCTCACAAAACAAACTGAGGGTTGCTGGGGGGAGGGGGCCGGGAAAGGTGGGTGGGGTAATGGACACTGGGGAGGGTATGTGCTATGGTTAGTGCTGTGAAGTGTGTAAACCTGGCGATTCACAGACATGTACCCCTGGGGATAAAAATTTGTTTATAAAAAATAAAAATTAAAAAAAAAACAAAAAACCCATCTTAGGGATGCCTGAGTGGCTCACTCGGTTAAACATCTGCCATCGGCTTGGGTCATGATTCTAGGGTAGTGGGATCGAGTCACACATCAGGCTCCTTGCTCAGCAGGGAACCTGCTTCTCCCTCTGCATTACACTCTCCCTGCTTGTGCTCTCTCCCCTCTCTCTCTGATAAATGCATAAATGAAATCTTTTTAAAAAATAAAAAAATCTTAATAAACCAAGAATGTAGGCTACTAACAGACGTGATGGATGGATGGAGGGAGGGAGTATGTGTATATGTGTATATATGAGTATGAATATGTGTATATATGTGTGTGTATGAATACATATACAGACATATAAAATATACTTTTTTAAAACTAACAGCCAGCATCATGATTAACTATAAAATGGAAGACATTGCCATGAAAAGGCAGGGAGAGATCAAAAATGCCTACTCATATGACTGTTTAACATTGTTCTGGAAGCGCCAGCTAATACAAAAGAATATGAAAGCAGGAATAAATGCTGGGCACTGCAGACAAAATTATCACTGTCCTACTTGGAAAACCCATGAGAAAATATTAGGACTGATAAGAGGCTTCAGTGAGGTGGCTGGTTATAAAGTTAGCTTACAGAAATCACTTAGAAAATACGTGCTTCATAGCAGTCATACATACATAATGCCTAGAAACGAACTTCTCGTGAAATGACTATAATGTATCTGAAAAGAACTATATACTGTCCTCAGGACAGTAAATCTTTAAACAAACAAACAAAAAAACATAAAAGGATATCTGAATAATTGTGAAAAATTGGACATAACATGGTCCACGACAGAAAGACGTTCTATCTTTAAAGATATTGACACTGAGAAATCATGGTGTAAATTTAGTGTAATTCAAGTCAAAATTCTAATACTTCTTTTCAAACTTGACTAAAGTGTATTTGAAGACTATATATGAAAATAACCAGGAAAAAAAAGTCTGGGGAAGAAAAAAAACTGAAGAGAGTGTATCCGTCCTTCCAATTTTTTTTTTCAAGATTTTATTTATTTATTTGACGGAGATCACAAGTAGGCAGAGAGGCAGGCGGCGGCGGGGGTGGGGGGGGGGGGAGCAGGCTCCCTGCGGAGCCGAGCGCCCGATGTGGGACTCGATCCCAGGACCCTGAGATCATGACCTGAGCTGAAGGCAGAGGCTTAACCCACTGAGCCACCCAGGTGCCCCGTGTCCTTCCAATTATTAAAATGTATTAGAATTCTGATAATCAAAACTGACTCCAATAGAAACAGATTAATTACATAGACCAAGAAATTCAAAAGCAAACACAAGCCATTAAAAAAAGGATATATATAATAACGTTAAGATTTCAGATCATGTGGGAAAATTAGGACTTGTCAATAAAGAATCTAGGAAGAACCTTTTAGAAACAAAAGACAATTTACAGCAACATAAATTCCATATGGATTAAACAATTTAATGTAAAAGCACTCAGAAAAGATATGTAAATATTTATAAAAAACCAGATGGGAAATCCTTTCAAAGAATGTCACCAAAATAAAATTTTATGACATTAAAACTTTCAGCTCATTCTAAACAGCAAAAAAACCCTAGAAAGTTGAAAGACAAGTAAACAAGAAAATCTATTTTCTACATATGTGATATTCAGGGGTTAGTATTCTTACTACCTGACAATGTATTAAATTCTACCAGAAATATATATATATTTTATACATATATACACACATATATTTTATATGTATATATATACACATATATACATATGAAAAATTCCATAGAAATTTGGGGAACAGGCTTAAGCAAGACATTCACAAATGAAGAAATATAGTCAATAATCACATAGAAATGTTCAATATCGCCAGTAATCAAAGAAATATAAACTAAAACACAATGGCCTACCCTTTTTACTTATTTTATTATTATGGATTTTTAAAAAGAACGGCCAGAATTGTCAAAAATATACGCAGTCTCCTGTATTAGAGGTAGGAATGTAAATTAAGAAGGTTTTTTAAAGGGCAATCTGAAAATAAATATCTAAAACCTTAGACTTTGATTCAGTACATACACTTCTGGGAATGTATTGGAGGAAATAAAATGTGCAAGGATAGCACAAGGATGAACTTTGCAACATTACTTCTAGTATCCAAAAGTTGCAACATCAATCATCAGAAATTATGACGGAAATCCACATCTATTTACACACACACACACACACACAGTTAAGACAGGGCAGGGGTTCTCACACTTGACCATATGTCAGGATCGCCTAGAGGGCTCACTAAAGCAAGACTCGTGGCCCCGCTCCCAGAGCTTCTCATTCAGGAAGCCTGGGCTGGGGCTCTAGAATTCACATTTCAAGGTGCCCAGATGATGTTGATGCCAATGGTGCAGGCATCGCATTTGGAGAGCCCCTGTGACAGAGTGTCGCTTAATGAGAAAAGCAAATTACAATAGAGGTAACAGGATGTGGTGTTTCCATGTACCTTATAAATGCATAGAAAAAGTTCCCAAGGATAAACCTGAAAACGTTAACAATGATTATGTCCAAGTGTCAAGATTATGGGTGTTTTGAATTGTTTATGATCAACATAAATTATTTATATAAGTTTAATTAATCAGCCATTTCTTCCCCTAATAAGCAAATTTTATGAAATCCACATTGCCTCTGTCTTCTTGAGTCACTTCTGCTTTGAGATAGCTGGGGTCAGACTCACATTCTGGGAGTTTTTTTTTGTTATTAATTACTATTTTATTAAAATATAACTCACATACCATATAATTAACCCATTTAAAGTGTACACTTCGGGGCACCTGGGTGGCTCAGTGGGTTAAGCCTCTGCCTTCAGCTCAGGTCATGGTCTCAGGGTCCTGGGATCGAGTCTCACATCGGGCTCTCTGCTCCACAGGGAGCCTGCTTCCTCCTCTCTGCCTGCTGCTCTGCCTGCTTGTGATCTCTCTCTCTCTCTCTCTCTGTCAAATAAATAAATAAAATCTTTAAAAAAATAAATAAAGCGTACACTTCAATGGCTTTCAGTATATTTACAGAGTTGAGCATTACCACACTCAATGCTAGAGTATATTCATCACCCCCCAAAGAAACTCCTACCCTCCGGCAGTCATTCCCACTTCCCCATCTGCCCCTCTCCAAGGCGCTGGCAGCTGCCTATGTACTTCCTATCTCCACGGATTGTCTGATCTGGAGCTTTCATGTAAATGGAATCATGCAATATGAGTGGCTTCTTCCACATACCTGTCATTTCCATACAAGATCCCCACCTTCGCGGGACAATTCTGCAACACCCCCTTGCCTTGCATCCTCTGCTCCAGCAAAGGCCAAGCTTCCACTTGAGGAAGACCCTATGAACATGGAGTGAAGTACATGAAGTTCGATATACTCTATGGGCCACCTCTCCTTTCGCCCCAGGCCGTTTTAGCATACAGTTGGATTCTTGCCTGTTTTGGGCTACCTGAATTTTGAGACACAAGTCACCTCTTAACAGACTTGATGAAGAGGCTGTATAACCTCGAAGCCAGAGGGCATGCCCGGGGCTGTCTGCCTCTTCTTGCTCTGGGCCTCTGTTCCTCTTCTGGGACCAGATCACACTGGCATCTCAGAGTTGCTGGAGAACTCAGTAAATTAATGCACATCTGATGCTCAGAGCAACGCCGGCTACTGCATATATGCTCAGCACATGTTAGCTATTAGCATTATTATAACAGTTAATTGGATTTCAATATCTGGCAAAGTTTCTTTGTTTTGAAGCTCTGATATGGTCACAGAAGCAGATGCCTGGAATAGATTTAGCAAAATCTCCTCTTATGAAAATATCCTGCCTCCTTCTCTATGGGTTGAGGAGACAACACCTGGCTGATTCTTCCCCCAAGCAATGGCCCCATGCTAAGAAATTAACACTGTGGGAGTGCTTTGGGAAGTTATTAGACCATATACAAAGGAAAACCATAATAATAATCACAATACCAATACAATAAAAATTAATGTCAAAATCAACCCCCTTATATGTGTGTGTGTCTCCCAGAGACGTGCCTGAAATCATTACTTGCGGTGAAAGACAATTTGGGGGACACCAGTAATGTCTGTGGGCTCCTGGCATAGCAGGATCGGTTCTGAGGCCGGGGAAAGCCAAGGGCAGTTCTGTGAGGCAAAAAGAAATACATGGCCAAGCATCCCAGAGCAATGATCAGACCTTACCAGGCTGACCTTTGCTAACTAAACATCACGAGTGGAACAAGGCAAGATTAGTTGCCCGGAATTTTTCTTAGACTACATAAAGCCCTTTACCATTTCTCTGTTGTTTTGTTTCTTCCCTAGCTCAAAGGAATCACTGCCTTCAACTTTTAAAAAACTCAGCATGATCGATAAGTAACTTCAGTGAGCAACCATGTTAAAATGGTTGGGAAAATTTTAATTTCCAGAGCAAGTCTATTCTTTTTGGTGAAAACATTGAAAATATTTTCAATGGCTTGGATCCTCCTCCAGAGGGAGGGAGAAGGCTGGGTCATTTTCTCAACCTGGATGGTGTCCCCGGAGAAGGTCCGCCATGGGCAAGTCCACCAGCACCCAGACTGTGTTCTCTGGAATGGCGTCTATGCCCTCTGGCTCCAGTCTTTGCAGAAAAGTTCATTGTATCCACCAGACTTCCCAGCTTTGTGCAAGCTCAGACTCCATCTTACATCTTACGCCAGTCTCAGGTGGAAAAGAAAAGTTCCCAGATGCTCTCTGCCTCTCCTCCTCCTACTGATCCCCTCTTGACAAGCCCCCCTTCCTTTTAATCACTAACAACACCTGCTCTTGTTGTAGATAGTTCTAGGTTTACACCCTTATAATGCCTGTTGGATCTACTTAGTCCTTTGCTCAATCCCCCAAAACTAGTTCTAATCATTTTCAGGAACTGGTACCTCACAAGTGAAACCCAACAGCCCCACAGTGTTCTGTGAGCTCCTAAAAATATGAAATCCCAACACAGTAATTGTGAGGCCATTCAGAGGAAGGGGAAAAAGTTCTTCCATGCCTCAAATTATCTGAACATGTAACCGTAATACCATTTAGTAAAGTAAATGTTGACTCTTGCTTCCCATACAAAAACGTAACATGATGTTCAGCATTTTTTTGTAGCTTTTAGTATGGTCTGAATAACAGAAAGTGAGTGATTATATATTTTTATCATTTTTTCTCAAAGAATTTATTTATTTATTTGACAGGAAGAGAGAGATCACAAGTAGGCAGAGAGGCAGGCAGAGTGGAAGGGGGGAACCAGGCTCCCTGCTGAATAGAGAGCCCGATGTAGGGCTCGATCCCAGGACCCTGAGATCATGACCTGAGCTGAAGGCAGAGGCTTAACCCACTGAGCCACCCAGGCACTCCAAGAGTTAAAATGATCAAAGTTTTTGTGATCAGAAAACCAAGGTTTAGTTGTTGGGAAAATGTACACACATTAAATGGCCCATATCCAGTGACAAGCAGATAACTGAAGTATTATTGCACTTATTTTAACTAATAAAATGCAAATGTGTCATTGTTTCCCTTGAGTCATTATGGGTTCTTGTTATTAAGGCCTTTCAGAAAATTAAAAAATTTATGAAACTCAGTTAATACATAATTAATATTTTAAGACATTTTCCAGTTCTGCTAAGCTTCTCCTTTGCCAGTGTGAAACTGACTTAGCCAGTTAGAAAAAAAAAAAAAAAAAGGAGAGATGGTGGTGTATCTTTTCACTCCTAGTGCTGGGAAAATGTTTCCTAGGGGCCCGAGAATGGATATAATTATATTTATTTATTCAAAACAAATAAAGTTGAGACTGCTAGGCTGTACAAATAATTGCCACCAAAGGTTCAAGAAGATTGCTTGATGATATCCTCTGCTTGTAAATCTAAGGATAGAAAACAAATGAATCAGCTGGTTTTTAACTATTCTTGCTAGAAGGGCTTTTGGAAACACCTGTCACAAAGCATTGCTGTGAGAATGAACTTTCTTTTATTTGTATTTCTTCAACACATGTAGTGCTTCCCATGCATGAGTCATCAACCTAAGGCTACAAATTACACGTATTACCCGATTTTATCCTCATAACAGCACTTGGATATTAGTTCTTTTTTTTTTAAAGATTTTATTTATTCATCTGACAGAGATCACAAGTAGGCAAGAGAGGCAGGCAGGGAGAGAGAGGAGGAAGCAGGCTCTCCGCGGAGCAGAGAGCCCGATGCGGGGCTCAATCCCAGGACCCTGGGATCATGACCCGAGCCAAAAGCAGAGACTTTAACCCACTGAGCCACCCAGGTGCCCCTTGGATATTAGTTCTTTATACTCATTTTATAGATGAGGAAATGAAAGCAAAAAAAAAAAAAAAAGGTTCTGTGCTCACTGCCTCATTCGTGGGAAATGAACACCATGTGTAACTCATGTCTAGAATTTAAGAAATGCTAGGCATCTTTTCTTCCTACATTATGTTGACCATCCAAGCTAAAAAGTGGATAAACTCAATGTCAGCATTTATAGGGCTAAGAGAAAAATTGGATATTCCTAATTTACCAAAATTTTAGAACCCAGGTAGAATATGGCATACACACAGATCAGTCCTTCTTCTATTTCTTATTCAAAAGGAATTGTGATATTTAAAAAGAATAAGTGAATGCCCAGATCACTGATTTTGCCATGTCTTCATTGGGTATAAGGTATTGGCTGTCTCAGTAACCCTCCAGATATACTTAATTGGAGAAATCTAGACAAAAGTAGAGAAAAATATGTACTATTGAAAATCTTTGAACATGTTGCATTGTTTTTTATTGATCTATTAAATGTATTTTAAGAGACACTGTTGCTGTAAATGGATATGCTTGTCCAAATGGGGTCCTCTAGGGGCTGGCTCAGTGATCATTACCCATCTACTTCCAAAAGAGCTGTGCATGCAGAACTTCTGCTCATAGACCCAACTGCAGAGAAAATTCCATCACAAGCATTTGAAATTAATCAACCAACCAACATATCCATATGTATCCACTCATATCCAAGTATATGAGTATTTTGTGTACCTGCTAGACTAAAGGATTTTAGCCTAGAGCATTGAAGACAGGTATAAAGACAAAAGGACCCTCAAGAGGCTCGTGGTCTGAGACAGAAGCTAAGACAAAGGCATATTCAAACATAACCACCAGTGTTTATGATGAGCAGAGACCAGCAGGGGCAGAATGTGATGGCTTCAAGAGAGCAGAGCAGGGGCAAGACTACAGTGGGTGGGGATAGACTGGACAGGACCAGGCAGGACTGAGCAGGAGGACAGGACCATGATTGGCTCCTGGGACTCCTGCCGGATCACATGGGAGGTGTAGGATTCAATTCAGTGAGCAAGAGAGAGGGGGTCCGGGCTGGTCTGTTCATTATCACTCCAATGCACATTGTTATAAGTCCTTGGTGTCATTTGTGTTTCTTCCATTTAAGTAGAATAATCCAGATGTAATTTTTCTGCCTATAATGCTCTGCTCTTTTGCTGTGTTTTGTGGCTTAGTTTCTCTTCGTGTGCTCCATCTATCTCCTAAGTGGCTGTGTTTACTTTGCTCTCTCGCTCCCCTATGTCTCATGAATAACAAAATTATAGAAACAGATCGAACACGCTTGAAACCCTTCACATTGTGGTGAACCTTTCAGGTTGACTGTCTCACAGACATTATCCCCTTATCTTTCCGCCTTTCTCCTTTTCCCACTGTGCCTCAAAAACACTAATGGTTAATGGACAGTTGCAAAGTAGCTTTTCCTCTCCAAAGAAATGCCACAAGAAAGAGCTCAAAGAAAAGTGTTAGAATGTTTCATTGTCCATTGTACTCCAGGTGTTTCGGTGTTTAAAGACAAATCAGGGTTCCTTTGGTATTCTGTCCTATATGGGCGTAGCAGAAACACAGCAGTTGATGGGAGTGAATTGTCCCAATCCTGATTGGAGAGTGTGCTGCATGACTGGGGGTTCATCAACATGACCCAGTAGGGAATGAGAGGAAGCTGGGGCCGGCGGATAAGTGAAGTGACCCACCAGTAGGGTTGCTTCTTAGAGGTTCAGTATATTGGTGTCAAGAGGACCTGTTAGTAATGAAGGGGGTTGGGGGGGCCAACTAGGCAGTAGCCATTACATCAAGAAGCTCCAGGTAATGGTGGTTCTCATAAAAAGGTCACACAGACATGGTGCAAGACCAGTCCATCTGGTACCTCGTGACTATAGGCGTGGAAGATACAGTTCAGGCATCTGGGAAGAAGGTGCTAGTAAGAGAAAGGCATGGCATCCATGTCCCCAGCGGTGGGCCTGAGTTCAAGGCAAAGCAACAAGCCCATTGGGAATCTGCTCATGAGCAAAAATGGCATGATCAAGGAGTCACTGGGTATGAAGACACTAAGAATGAGCCACAGGCACCCCAGATACTGGGTCGCTAGCAGTATGACTGATGCCATCCATTCCTGATGAATCAAGGCTGCCCTCTGGGTCAAGAGTAACTTCAGAAGAATGTAGTGGGAGGACTCTGCAAGGGGTATCCTCAGAGACCTTGGGTCAACTGGCAGGGACCGGCACCAACTCTTCACACCCCCATTCCCTTGTGTGTTCTGTTGTCAATTTTGTTATTTTTTTAAATCATGCACAGATCTCAAGCGTTAGATTTTTACAGATGCATACATCCAGGTAACCAAACCAAGATATAGAATGTTCCCAGCACCGGGCAGACCCCTCATGCCCCGTTCCCAGTCAGTAACCACCAGTTTGACTTCTTTCATCATACATCACTTTGACCTGTTTTTGAACCTTACGTAAGTGGAATTTTACTGTACATCGTCTAGAGCGTCTCTTTTCTTTTCTTTTTTTTTTATCTCTTTTCTTTTGCTTAACAGTACGTCCGCAAGACATTTCCGCATGGTTGCATGTAGCTGCAATTTGTTCATTTTCAGTGCTGGGTCCTCTCCCACTGTATAACTCCAGCCCCATTTCTTGTTGTCATTTGGGTTGTTTCCAGCTTTGGGCACCTATGAATATTGCATCTGTGAACATTCTTATACCTGTTTTCAGCAACCATAAGTGCTCGTTTCTCTTATATACTCAGGTATGGATGGCTGAGTCATAGTGTAGATGTCCTCAAGCTTTAGTCCCTTGAACACTGGGGTTTTTTTTTCAAGACTTTATTTTTTAGGGCAGTTTTAGGTTTACAGTAAAATTGAGAGGGAGGTACAGAGATTTCCCACCTACCCCTGCCCTCCCATGCTGTCTCCCTCATTATCAGCATCACTCACCAGAGTAGGACATTTATTACCAAGGATGAACATGGATCAATACATCTAAATCACCCAAATCCCAGGATTTACTTTGGGGTTCACTCTGGGTGTTATACATTCTGTGGGTTTGGACAAGTGTCTAATGACATGGCTCTATCCTTATATCATACAGAGTATTTTCACCGCCGAAAAAATCCTCTGGGCTCTGCCTAGTCTTCCATCCTCCAGACCCCACCCCCAGCAACGGCAGATCTTTTCCTCATCTCCACAGTTTTGCCTCTTCCAGAATGTCATAAAGTTGGGCCTGTACAATGTGTAGTCTTCTTGGGTTGACTACTTTCACTTAGTAATATGCATTTAGGTTTCTTCCATGTCTTTTCATGGCTTGATAGCTCATATTTTTAGCACTGACTGTTGCTATGTTGTCTGGATGTCCTTGAGCACTTTTAAGACTAATTCCCCAGCTGTCATTTTGGAAAAAAAGATAGGAAACTAGTAAGGCCAGACCACAAAGAACGTTTTGAAGCCAGCACAACCTTAGATGCTGGCTTATAGACTAAAGCAACCCATCACTGCTACTACGACGTGGTGTGCAAGACAATAAGCATTTTGCAAAGACAATTCCTAGGCTTATAGTGGCTCCGGTCGTAACAGGGAAATGGAGGGTGGAGGGGGCAGAGGGCTGACCTGTAGGAGCAAGTGAAATGCAGCAACATCACGTGGGGTTTCATGTTTGCCTGTCTGCTCTGGGATATGCTGTAGAGATGAGGAGGAAGACTGAGCAGTGAGACAGACCTGGGCTTCCAGGTCCTGTTTCCAGAACCTGGTCATAGTCAAGCCCCTTCAGGCTTCCAAGCCCATTAGAAAAATTATAATGAGGAACGAACTGTGGGCCATTCTACATAATGCTGCCCTTCACAGAAGGAAAGACAGTGTCACAAAGACAATAAAATACAGCAGCCTCTCTAAAGGAGTTGGACCTTGCCATGGCATGAGGTGGACAAGGACCAGGATAAAACCAAACCTGACATTTCTGTGACTTGCCCCTGCTCTGGCTACAAAATTCAGAAGGAAAGGAGATGAAATTTTTCCTTCATCATGGGCCAGTGAATAACCCGTTGGCTTCATTCAGTCTGAGGGCCCTGTGAATAACAGATAACCCAGAAGCAGTGATTCTAGATCAACCTAGAAGAAAGACTCATCACCTTGGGCAAACACCAAACATTCAAACACTTGATTAAAACCCATGGAAGGAAATGTCTGAGGACAGGAAGCGCAGGAGACTCTGGGAAGCCTCCCATCTGGTTCCTCCCAGACATCCAATGTGGGTGTCCTGCTTCAGTCAACCCCTCCCTGAAGGCCAGCCATGACAGAGGGAACCCACTTGGGCGAGGCCCCCTCGGGAACTGAGGATGGGGAGAGAGACTTTCCCAAACCTGAAGGAAAAGGGCTTCAAAGGGGCTTTTCAAATTATCTCAGGCATCCCACTGCTCCTGTGTCTAATTTCCTGTGAGTGAATTATGGCTACAAGAATTAACCTTTCCTCGGGGAGAAAAACAAATTACAAGAGACTTCATACAGGTTTTTTGCTAAGGTGAAGAGGAGGGAAGACAAAGAAAAGAAGGAGGAAAGAAACCATGTTGGCAGGACCAGTGTTGGCTGAGACAGGGCCTCTGGGTCCACCCTTCCTCTAACTGGACATGGCTCCAGGCCAGAGCACACATTTGGACAAGGGGAGTGTGGTCTGAATTTCAGCTGCCTCTCCTCCTTTTGCTGCATACCTTGTAAAGTGCGCAGTCTATGCAGCTGTACATGGCAGCCCTCGATGTCGTTTTCCCTTCCTTTCTTTCTCATCTGTGAGCCCAAGCATTTAAAAAAAAAAAAAAAAAGTACCTGGGGGCAGGGAACAAGACAGCATTTGTTTTGGTCAACTCTTGAGGGGAATGGGAAAAAAATGAAAGAAGCAGCCATCCTAAGGGCATCCTTCCTGGAGCCAGCCATGAATGATTAAACAGGCTTCTCCCAATAGGGCAGTTGGTTGGTTCTTTACTAATTCATGACTTCGAGTGGATGAGGGATGTGATTTAGCTCAGGAAACACAGGGCAAAGGGAGGGTCTGGGTCTAGAGAAGCTAAGAGAGAAAACTCAGCTCACCTCGCAAATGCCACATGCAGTTTGCCTTCTTCAAAGCAAGTAAATGTCAATAAACTCCAGCAGGGCCAGAAGGCCACGCCTTCATTTTTTTCCCAGACCACGTGATGACACTGCAGTTGTCTTTCCAAAAATGCTTATGCCGTTTGGACATCGTCCAGTAATTCCAGGTGGCCTGTGCTGTAAGTTGACCCACTTAGAAAAATTACTGTGGGTCCATTTTATATGGGTTGGTCTGCGCCATGAAACTTTATCTATGAAAAATGCTGGGGGTGGAGGGAGACTCCAGTTAAACGGAGACTCAAACAATTTCCCTGGAAAATGAGAAGTAAGGCTACAAGGGAATGAGGTAGCTTTTGCACACAGTATCTAAGTTATATGTTTTGTCACATCTTAAGGGATTATTTCCCTTGAAAAGAAGTTCGTGGATGTTGCTGGTGGGAAACCCAGAAGGAATATTCTTTGTAACCATATTATTTCCAAAAGGGCTCACTCACACGCTCCTTGGCAGAAGCCCTCAATTCCTCCCCACGAGAAAGCTGCACAGGACTGCTTGACCTTCTTCGCGACATGGCTGCAATCTTCCCCCAAAGAGAGTGATCAAAAGGAGAGCATGATGGCAGTCACCATGTCTTCTGTGACCCAGCTTCGAAAGTCACACTCTACCATCTCAGCCATACCTGACACAGCTTTCCCTGTTGATATGAGAGAAATCACACAGGGCTCGGAAACCTGGAGGCAGGACCATTGGAAGCCATCGTGGAGACTGGCAGCCACACTTTCCTCTCACCAAATCCAGTGAACACCTATCAATGCTTCTCTCATTTTCCATGAAGCTGGTTCTCCTCCTTTCTCTTGCCTCATTCTTCTCCTGCTTCCCTGGTTCTCCCTCTTCTGTCTGTGATTTTCATGATGGTATTTTCCAAAGTGAGGCTTTCCCATGAATATGTCCACATGCAGGGAATGACTCCCTAATCTCTATATTTATCCTAGATAAATATAGATATATATATATAGATAAATAAAGTTTATAAATAAACTATAGTGGTTATATATAAACTATATTTATATATATTATATATAGTGGGTATATACTGAATGAACTATATATATTGATATATATATTGATTATATATATAATGAACTATATATATTATACACATAATATATGAAGTATATTTAAACTATATTTATATATATAAATATAAATAAATATAGATAAAAATATATACTCCAAGCCTGTGTTAACAACTCATTACTCGACTAGAAAGGCCAGTGGAATGCATTTCACCCAGGCAATGGTAGAGGGGGTTAATTTGGGGGAGCAGGGAGAAGGCTCAAGTTCATGACCTCTGTCATCTCCAGATGATGCTAGCTATGGCTGTAAGGGAAAGGATAGTGAACAAAGGTCATAGCTGTGCCTTATGTCATAGGTGCCTCATTTTTCTGGGAATAGTCCAGGTATATGTCCCTTGTCCCAGTGTAATTATTAATATCACTCTGTGTTATTCCCATTTTATAAGATAAACTATATAGTCACCCTTAGCCTTTTTACAGCTCTGGATCATTTGTCATTGTTTTGTAACAGGTAAAAGTTAAAAATCCATCTGTAGACTAGATATACACAGAAGCAAAGTATCAACAGGGCCGGTGAAACTGACCATTAGAAACAATTAGATGACGTGTTATGGAATGTCATGCTCCAAACACATTCATGGTATTTAATGTTCTCTGGCATTTCGGTGACCTTTCTTGAAGCATAACACAAGCTGAAGGGTTCATTTATTCTATAATCATCATATTGTATCCAAGAGAAAATGAGAGACCCAAAGCAGGTGTCCTGGGCTGAGGGCATGCAGCATTTCAGAACCTATTGACTGGATGCTAATTTCTGCCATTTGCATGGGCGCCCCCATGCTATTATTCCTATCACAGCATCCATGTCAGCTCAGTTTCAGAGCAGCTGTAGTTCAAACACTGACCCGCCACCGATCACAGTGGTGTAATGAAGTGCAATGGGCCGGTAATTATTCTGCATTACCACGATCAAGTAACATATGGCCCGGAGTTATCACAATGAGATCCTGGTGCTTGGGCAGAATGGAAACAAAAATTGGCCATGCATGTTATTCAAAGGGTGTCATCAAAAAAATGAGTTTGCAGGGCTAGAAATGGAAGAGGCCCCTGGCCCGGGATGTTATCTTGGACCCAGATCTCGTAATGCCACACAGTGGCTGCATAGAGGCCTCCTCTCATAAACTCACTTCGAACTTAATGAAAACTTATACTTAAAAGCCACCTGTAAATCAAAAATGCTACTTTGGTATTTGGTAGAAAAGCATTCGGGAGAGGATGGACTGAGGGGAGGGACATCTATTAATAAAAGCTCAAGCAACTCACATTCAAAGCATTCTGGGTCACTTGCTTGAGGAAAGAGCCTTATTGCCCTAATAAGTGCCCCCCAACCGAGGGTGCTGGTGGGTAGACCCTTAAATTCCCCTGAGTTTGGCATCCACAGAGAACAAAGCCCCAGGGAAAACTTGCTTTCAAATGCACTTGATCACCACAAAGACTAAAGAAAGCTTTGGTAGTTTGCTAAGCACCTACTAGCCAGCTGACAGGGAGGACTGTGCCACAGCCAGCACCCCACTATTTAAAGACAGCACACAGGGGCACCTGGGTGGCTCAGTCGGTTAAGCGGCTGCCTTCGGCTCGGGTCATGATCCCAGGGTGCTGGGGTCGAGCCCCACATCAGGCTCCCTGCTCAGGAGAAAGCCTGCTTCTCCCTCTCCCTCTGCCTGCCTCTCTGCCTACTTGTGCTCTCCCTCTCTATCTCTCTGTCAAATAAATATCTTTTAAAAAATAAAATAAAGACAGCCCACAGTTCCATCCCCTAGTACCTTGGATTGGTTCTGGAGATTGCTACAGTTTGGGTTTGCACCCTGCAGGAAAACGGGAACCCATAACGTTGTAATTGCAAAGAAAGGGGAAGGGACCCTACCCCAAGTGTTTCTGCCACACACGCAAGCCTCAGGCAACACCCTCCTATGCCACATCACGTGCTCATGTGGCTGTACACACACACGTGTGCGCATACACACACAGCTTGTAACCTCATGAGAGCAGCAGAGTAAGAACTCAGGGTATCACATCACACAGAGTCAGCTTTGTGATGCACAAAGTCCACTGTCTTGTGGCTAAGAGTGTCCTCTCCCCACCACCTGCCACACCTCCCACTCCTCTTCCCCGTCAACTTCCTTCTCCCCTCCATCCCGATGCCCCAAAGAACTGTGCCCTGCTAAACTATGTCCCCGCCACTCTTTGCAGGAAAGAGGGAGAAGAGACAGTAGCTGTCAGCATGGGCTCTGGCCGGGGCTATTCTAAGACTTCCATAGGCTTTACATCCCACACCATATCACATATTTTTAACTGTACCCACGTACTATACAATGTGCCAATTTTTTGGAAAAGATTTTTCTTTTTTTTTAGTATTTATTTTATTTCTTTAAAGATTTTATTTATTTATGAGAGAGACAGAGATCACAAGCAGGGGGGAAGGGTAGAGGGGGAAACAGGCTCCCCGCTGAGCAGGGACCCCCCCCCCACCCCTTACCCCAATGCGAGGCTTGATCTCAGGACCCCGGGATCATGACCTGAGCCAAAGGCAGACGGTTAACCATCTGGGCCACCCAGGTGCCCCTGAAAAGATTTTTCTAATGTTACTGGTGAAATGATTTGACCAAAAGCAAACTCACTTGATTTTTAATGGGTTATCATTTTACCACAATCGCTATGGCCGATCGGGAATTCTTGTAAAAAGAGAAACTTTTGTTCTTCTGAATCCTAAGTTTAATAAAATGAATATCATGCCACATTTTGTGGACATTTCATTCTACATTTATCAAGTTGGAGTTTGGATCTGAACTGCATGCATTGTTTTGTTTCGGTTTTGTTTAGGTTTCAGATTTTCCACAAGTCACTGGAGAGCTTGGAGGCTCCCCGTGCTTTGCCCATCATGTCCAACGAAAATGCCTCCCTCCAGCTGAGCAAGTTATTTGACCTCTTGAAGCCTCAGTTTCCACATCAGCAAATTAAGGATAATAGCAGGGACCACCTCCCTGAAAGCATGAAAGTATTTAGCACAGAGTCAAGTCAAATGATGCTCACTATTATTCTTAGTCATTCTTTCTTTTTTTTTAAAGATTTTGTTTATTTGAGAGAGAGAGAGAGGGAGGGAGAGTGTATGAGTAGGGGGAGGAATAGAGGGAGAGGGAGGCTCCCCACTGAGCAGGGAGCCCCAACATGGGGCTTGATACTAGGACCCTGAGATCATGACCTGAGCCCAAGTCAGATGCTTAAATAACTGAGCCATCCAGGTGCCCCCGTCATTATTTCTAAACTTTTTTTTTGCATAATAAGATTTATAATAACAATAAGGGATATTTAAAGAAAAATGTATCCTCTTTAATCAAGTGTTTTCCATACTTCATTCCATGCATATATAATTTTGCAAAGTTGTAATATTTTCGTATTTGAATTAGTGTATTCTGAGGCTTTTCTTATAGATTTGGACCAAAATACTTTTCTACCTTTAGTTTTTATATAATCATTCTTAAAAGCTGTATAACATTTGATTATGTTAATTTACCATAATTTGTTTAACTGTTCCCATATTGCTAATCATTTGGATTATTTTCATAGACATAATTTATGACTATGTCATTTATATTTTTTAATCCATTCATATTCCTAGCCCTCTTCCCTTTAGGAATGAAGCATTCCGTGAAGTTACTTTGTACTCTGTAAAGTAACATTTCCTTTCATTTGTCTGAAATGTAACTGGATCCGGTTTCAAAGAGTCCCTTCTCTCTAGCTCCCCTCTTCTCTCTGGACCTCAGATAAAGGCTGTGAGCTAAAGGAAGGAGAATAAAGAAAAACCTATTTGCCTCTGCCAAGCTCAGGGAATACAATTTCCTGTGCCTTTCACATGTGCAGGGCACGACCCAACCACAGACCCACATTGCTGGGCATGCCCCATTTGACTTTGTGTACAAGACAGCCAGTCACTGCCCGACCCAGCCATGCTCACTGGGTGACCTCAACCCTAGACGAGGCTGATCAATCCAGAGGTGGCACACCTGACCTGCTGGGATGTGTGAGGTAGCCAGGTGCAAAGGAATAAGATGGGTTGACTCTTTCTTTCTGGAACTTGCACACAGGAATATGAAGAAAATGAGCCAAATGCACTAAGATCTTAGGCTGGAAATGTTGCTGGTGAGGACCAACTCTAGGATGGCCCCATGACCCATCACCTGGTGTTCATGACTGTGTAGCCTCCCCCACCCCCAAGATGGGCAGGATCTGTGACTTGCCTCTAATCAACCAAGTACAACAAAGGTGACAGAATGTGTGATTTTGTGTATGTGGCCACATGATTCCATGTAGAAGATTGTACTACCCATCTTGGGAGAAGATTTTTCTTCCTGGCTTTGAAGAAGCCAGCAGGCCATTGGGAAGGCCCACATGGCATGAAGCTGAGATCAACCTCCAGCCAACAGCCAGAAAGAAACCAAGATTCTCAGTACAGAAATCTTCAAGGAACTAACTTCTTCCAAAAAGCATGCAGGTTTGGGAGCAGATTCTTCCCCTTTAAAACCTGAGATGAGTCCAACACTGTGGATACTTCAACTGCAAGTTTGTGAGGCCCTAAGGTCGAGGACATGCCTGCCCTTGACCTATGGACCCCTAACCCATGGAAATCATGACATGATCAATGTGTGTTATTTTAAGCCACTGAGTTTTAGGTGGTATTGCTATATAGCAACAGAAAATGAATGCTGCTGGTAGAGAAGGAAGGTGATTTACAGAAGTCAGAATCAGGAAAGTCAAAAAAAACTAGGAGTAAGCAGAAACTCAGGGTGGAAAACTGAAATCCCAGAGTAGAAGACAGATACCAGCTGGAAGAGAGAAAAGAGAAACATGTGAGAAACTGAGTCCCATTAGTGGTGGAGGCCTTGAGCCAGCAACCAAAGACTTCCTCTGAGGCTCCCCCAAACTTCAGTCATGTTGTCCAATGTGGCAACCACTAGCCACTTGTGGCAATTAAATTTAAATTTAATTAAAATTGAATACAGGTAAAAACTCAGATTCTCAGATATGCTAGCTACATTCTAAATGCTCACTAACCATATGTAGCTAATGGCAACCAAATTAATGTAGGAAAGATTTCCATCATTCCAGAAAGTTCTATTGGCCAGTGTTCCTCTAGGGGTTTCTAAGGCTATGGGGGTCAGCTCTAGTTTCTGAGAGGCTTTGCTCTGCCACCACCACTGTCTTCCCATACCCAACACTTCCTCTTCTCCTGGGTTACTGAGTGTATGAATCTGAGGTCATGTCCGATGTGTTGATATTATTCTTCCTCTCGGGTGACCTGCCCTATACACAACACTTCTTCAGTGACAGCAGTTGCCATGCCATCACGTCCAACACACCAACACTCATGAGCCTTCCTTGACCAGGCTACATTCGCATCTCCCCACCTGCCCCCGCTCCCTTGGGGTAAGTCAAGTGGCATTCTAGAAGTCAACTGATTTTTTCCTTTCTAACCTCTTGGGAAGAAACCTGGGAAGAAACTGTTGCGCTGCGTGACAGGCACATTTGTTCCCTCCTGTGGGTCCCATAGCTCTGACTGAGTTACCAGGTTGTCTTTCCCTGTCGACCTTCACCCTAGCAAGCATGGTTAGCTCGTTAACCATTCTGCTATTACTGTACCTTTAAATCAGTCACCAGAAAACGTATTCCCTTGCCACCATAGGTGTCTGGTGCAAAACTTTATCTCTCCCTCAGCTCAGGTAACAGGATATTAAAATATTTGTATCAAGCATGCTGAAAAGTTCAACTGTCAAAAATAGTAATTTTGTGTCAAGTTCAAAATGAAATAGACAGTCCCAGAAGGACAATTTTGAAGAATCTGCTTTTGTCAAAGCTGGGGGCTGGGGGGGTCGGGAAGGGGAGCAAACAGCCACGAATGAGAGCAGCACAGTGAAAAGGGGTGAGGGGCAGTGAACAGGGAACAAGGTCTGCGTTTGATAGGGCTGGATTTTCACATCCAGCTCATATGTAATTCACACCTAGTAACTCATGGAAAAGCAAAATAGCGGGTGATGGATCGAGCGGCCCATAAGCCAGGGGGATTTACCGTCTAATTGTTCAGCACTAAAGGTTCCATTTCCAACTTAGCTCCACTCAGAAAGAGAAAAAAGATGTAAGGTATGAGAACTAAGGGGTGATGAAGAGGAGGGAGAAGTCGAGGGGAGCCCTGAATAAGAAGCAACGGGAAATTAAACTTAGAGCCAGCCCAGGGCCGCATGTGTGTTCGGTTGTTTGCGTTCTCTCCAGATGGTGAGGGGTGAGGGCCCGTGGGCCGGACCTGAGTCTTGTGCACTCCGGATCCAGTGCCAGGCATATGCCAGGAGTCGATAAACGCTTTGTGTCAACAGATGTATGCTAAGATATTAAAGAACAGCATTGATAGAAGCCCCAGGACACTCCCAGGTTTCTCCTTTTCTTCCTCTTATGGCACGTTTCTGGATCGTACCTCCCATCTGGAACATGACTGCAGTCTTTGCTGGCAACCCACCCTAGAAAGGAGAGGGCATGAGTTCTGCAGTCAAATGCTCTACCCCTGAGCTATACCCGCTGGGCATGAGTTCTGTAGCCAGACTTTGGTTCAAGCCTGGCCGTGCAATTTACCAACTATGGCCCTTGGGCAAGTTACTTCATTGTTCTTGCCCTCCTTTCCTTATCAGTAAAACACAGATATAATAATTCCCACCTCATAGGACTTGTGGAAATTAAATGAGATAATTGAAGATAGCACTTAATGTACAGCAAGTCAATAAATCCCGGCCATTGTGATGGTTGCGGTAGTTGTTGAGGTCAAGATCATTGCTATTATTCTTCCTATTAACACAAAATCCAACATAAGTGCTACCTCCTCTAAGAAATCATTGTCCCCATCCCGGGACCCCACTTAAAGTTTCCTCTTCTGACCACAGCATTTTTGTGTGAGGAAAAGATTTTTTTGCCTGCGTTGACCTTTGGAACACATATTATAGTTTGAAAGTAAGCGCGCCTGGGTGGCTCAGTGGGTTAAGTCCTCTGCCTTCGGCTCAGGTCATGGTCTCAGGGTCCTGGGATCGAGCCCCACATCGGGCTCTCTGCTCAGCGGGGAGCCTGCTTCCCTTCCTCTCCGCTTGCTGCTCTGCCTACTTGTGATATCTCTCTCTCTCTCTCTGTTAAATAAATAAATAAAATATTAAAAGAAAAAAAGAAAGTATATATGAGGGATACATTTTTTTTTAATTTTTATTTATTTTTTTAATTTCTTTTCAGTGTTCTATCCTGCTGTACCGGTTCATCTTCTGTCTTGTCTCTATTTAGTAAACTAGAATAGTCCTCTCTGTCTAATTCATCTCTTAAATCACGCCGATTACGTTAAATTTTGAACAGGGCCTTTTTGAACAGGGCCTGTGTCACCTCAGATGACTGAGAAATCCAGGGGGCATCGCTGGATCCAGGGTTCAGACGCACCCCCAGGGCTCTTGCATCCCACATCGCTCAGCACTACTTGCTTTCTCTTTGCTCTAGCCTCGGATGCTCCCACCCACCAAAGCAAAAGGTCCCGGGCAGTTCCAGAGGAAGATGTCAATGTTTTTGCTGAAAATTCTAAAGAAAAGCCCTACAGCCGACTCAGATTGGGCCATTTGAAGTCACAGGCTCAAGCCTGAACCAATCGTGAGCCGGTATGGGTGTGCAGCTTATTCTCATTGGCTGGTCAGAGACAGAACCCACCCTTCGTGGCAGGTGCATGGAGTCACCCTTGGCCCAATCAAGGAGAGGGAACAGGAATGTCAAAAACTGGGTTAGGGGCCATTTCCCAAAGAAGGCTGAGCCGACAAATAAATACCACTCAGCTGCACGCACATTGCCTACCAGGGGACAATCACAACATAGATGCTCAATAAATATTTGCTCAACATTTGTAGAATGAATAATTTACGTGTCCATTTCTTGCTTCCCCGATGCGTCAAGAGACAAGGACATGAAAATGGAGACGAGGCCCATCTCGGGGTTCCAAGCTTGCCCAAGTACATAGTCATAGGGTGATTTTGAACAAGTTATTTTCTCCATTCTGAATATGTTCTTCCCTGTAAAATGACATAGAAATTGTTTTGTATCTTTCAGGCTTGTTGTGAGGAATCAATCAGAGAAGATGTGTAAAAGGCATCTCAAGTTACACCAGTACACAAATGGGTGTTGGTAACGATGGGATTGGAAGCCAGCTCTGTGTAGGAAACACCTTGCAGACTCGGCACATGTCTGGGCACATAGGATACAGGGGCAAGAGGACCCTCCATGCCTGGTCTTTCCTCCAGTATCTTTGTAGTATTTATATAAACCCTTTGGCTAAAGAAAGAGAATAAGGCGTGAGTGTGTGCATGGTGTGTGTGTGTGTGTGTGTGTGTGCGTGTGTATTAAACCAAGGTTTAACTAAACCTCAGGAGTTTTCAGTCTGTTTTCCTAATAAAGTTTACTCAGAAACATCGCATCGGCAGTGACTGTCAAGAGACCCCAGGGCTCTTTGTGTAAATTGAAAAGACTCCTGCGTTTGCTCCTGTTTTTATTATGGGAATCACACTAAATGTGATAATTTTTGTGAAGCGTGTTTGCTGTCAACTTCTAATTGTGCTTGTTCATAAGCAGCTGAATGAGAACGAATCGTCTCAATCCATCTGTGATTAGTCACCAAACATAGAAATCTTCCCATCAGACCCAAAATAGAAAACCCTCGCCTCTAACGGTTTCATGTCAAGCCAATGCTGGGTTCACAGACTCTCAGAGGGAAAGTGGTGTCTGATCGTTCTCTCCCCAAGTTGCCTCTCACAACTCCAAGCGGTCTGGGATCTGAGGCTGGATTTGGGGTTGCGTTCTCTACACCCTAAATCCGGAAAGCTCGCCCCATGCTAGGTACTCAGATGTCTACTGTGGCCAGACTCACTGATCAAGGCTGAACAGCTACTATTTTGAACTCAGAATTAAGCCAATAGCTAGTACCACTAGTACCACACATGCACTTGATGATGTCTTGTTTTACATAAATTTTCTCATAGTAAAAGTAAAATGACCCTTCCCAGCAAAATTCTAAGCTCATTCAGGAATTCCTCTAAGTTTAGACTTGGGGGGGGTCGCGGGGGGCCTAAAAACCCTTAGAGACCATTGAGGCCTATCTTGACAGAGAGTAAAACTGTAACAGATGAATAAACTGAGGCATGAATAAATTAAGTCTCCCCACCCTAGTCAAAGGCACAGTGTTCAGCACATAGTAGATGCTTAATAAATCCTTGTGAGTGTGAATTGAGCTGAATTTTAGCCTGTCAATGACTTGTTAGCATGAGTGATGGTTTGCAATGAAAGGAATACAGGGCTCGAACATGGCGCGGTGCCCCAGCACCCCAGGAATGGCTAGAATGGATGGCAGCAGCAGGGCCCAGCCCAAAGCACACAAGGCCAGCAGCTGGTGGCTCACCGTCTCGCCCACACCTGGCTCTCAGCATTTCAGCTGACCTGGGCTCAACCAGAAGCTGAGCAGATGCTGGAAAGTAAGGAGAGTCTTCTGAAACTGGACCCCCTCCTTGAGATCTAGAAAATTCCCCCAGGAAATCTAGAAAGGGATCTTCTACAAGAATCTTGGCCCAACACTTCCTATTCACCCATGCCTTTGCTTTGCTGTTCCCCCTGCTGGAAATGCTCTGAGTCCCCATTCCGCTCCCCAACCCCATCCTGTTTTCCCACCTCATCACATGCCTACCTCCCAACCGGAGCACAGGGTTTTCTCCCGGAAGGGCAGTCACAGCTCCTGTTCCCGAGAGCTGCAGGGCGTCAGACCTCAGGCACATCCTTTTGCATTTAGGTAGCTCATATAATTATCTGTAAAAACCCATAAGCACATATTGCTTTCCTCCTTTTACAGACGAGAAAACTGAGACAAAATAAGCAAATTTCCCTAGGTCACACAGCTAGTACGTTGTCAAAAAATCACTAACACCGCTTGGTCTGATCCAGCTCGTGACCCAGCTCAAGGCCTCATGTGGCCTGGGTGGGACACCTTAAAAGACTCAATTCATGGGGTATTATTTATCTGAGTTTGGAAATTGAGGATCATATGGAATTTCATAGGGCATTTTCTCTGAGCCAGGAAGCCCATTTGGTCCTCCTGAGAGTGGCTGCCATGCCCGTAGTATGTTATGGGAGCAAAGGCCCAAAGCTAAATGAAAAGGCTGCAGAAATGAGTCTGTTGTCCAGGAGCACACAGTGATGTGCTAAAAGCATGAGTCATTGAAGTTTTACCACCTTTGTGCTCTGCAAATTTCCCCCACCATGTCAAGTTGTTATTTTTGGAGTGTGGAGGGCCACTGTGCTGCAGGAGTCCCATTTTGGCAGCCTAAGCTGGGCTCTCTGTAGGGTTCAGACATATCTGGGCATTTGGGAAGGTCTGTGAGGCAGGCCTGCCAAGGGTCTGTGTGCATGAGGGACCAGGAGCCTGTTGGGAAAGGTCTCGCCCTAAGGGAGACAGAGTTCAGGGACAGAAGCTTGGGTTGGAGGAGGGAGGAAATCTGAGGGCAGTCCTGTGTGACATGGGTCCTTCACTTTCCTTCCCATACTCAGCTACCAGGTACTCATGCTGAGTTCAAGGCACAGGAAGCTTCAGTAAAGGAGCAAATGAAACAAGAAGAGCTCATTCACTAAAATGTCCATGAGTGGGTGAGGGCCCAAGATGGCGCCCTGCTGTTCTGCTTTCCACCCGGGTGGCATTGCTACTTTACTGTCAGGGAACATGACAGCCAGCTTGGCGAGCACACCATGAGTCTCTGATCCACTCACAAGCAGAATGTGCCTGTGTCTGAAAATGTGCCCCGATTGAATACCAAATTACCACCCTTTTTTCATACATCTTTTTGTCAAGTTTGTTTTTCACGTTAAATATATTATATTTTTCTCAAACCAGATTTTTGCAAAATTCTTGTTGGTTTTACATGGGGAGCTTGCCCACCAACCATCAGTCCCTTTTGGAGAGTGGTCAGCCCACTGGGATGGGTACCTGTCATTCAATAAGGAACCTAGACCTGCCTGGGATTGAGAGGGCCACCTGGCCTGGGGCTCCATCGGGCCCCTGTTCTTTGAGGGGTACAGCATCTTCCCTTTGCCAAGGGGCCTGAGACAAAAGGGGCCTGTTCCCCTTGTGAAAGTCTCCAACAGCCTTGCTCAGAACAAACATGATTCCTGTTCTTTCTCGTTTCTAAACAAATTGCTGGTATATTGCATCATCAACTGCAGTTGGCTTTATTGCCATTTTAAGATATTAAAAATTTTATAAGGTCATTTACTTTTTTCACCCTTTCTGGGCCCTTCTGTTTACATAGTTACAAGAAATTGCAGGTAGTCTGTGCCCTAGGAAAAGACACGTGCGTTCACATGCTTTCACACCCCTGAGCCTTTGTGTATGACTTCTCCTGTGCCTGGCAGGCTAATAAGAGCTGACGTTAGCTGAACACACACTCTGTGCCGGGCACTGTCCCAAAGTGGTCAGCAACACCCTTAGGATATAGATACTGTGATTAGCCCAATCTTAGACCTCGGGGAAGCTGAGTCACAGAGCAATAAATGACTTGTCCAAGTCAACACAACTAGTGAGCAGTTAAAACTGAAATTCAAAACCCGTCTTCCTGACACCAAAACTGAGCTCTTGCGCATTCCAACAAACTGTTTCCTCACTGAATATCCTTTGTTCCCGTCCCCTTAGTCAGCTGTCGAACTTCTAATCAGCCTTCAGAACCCTGCTCCAGAATCACCGTCTTTATGGAACCCCTCCTGACACCCGCAAATGGAGGTAACCTTCCATTTGGACCACTTGGGCACCGTACACCCACATTGTTTTTGTCATTGGAGTTCTTTGCTATTGTGTCTGGCTTTCACATCGTCAGAGAGCCTATCTTACGACTCTTTGTAGCCCTCCTATGCCTGGGACATAAGAGATGCTCAGTACACCTTGATCAACCCCCATCAGACAAGTGGTTCACAAGTATACATTGTACTGTTATTTTCGGGAACATGGGATTCTTACATGTCCTCAATCCTCTGAGACTTCCTGCAACACAAAACATGCAACAGAACAGCATTTTAAAAGGCTCTATAATTCATCTCTGAAAGTAAGTTTTACTTGGCCTTCTTCGAGCTACCATTTAGAAAAGGAGGCAGCGTTCTAAGCTTGTTCATGTCCATCTGTCCATGTTCATTGTCCATCTGTCTCTAGCTCCAATTTTACTTAATTATTTGATAGAGGAAGAGGGCGCGAGCAGGGGGAGAAGCAGGCTCCCGAGCCCAACGTGGGACTCGATCCCGGGACTCTGGGATCATGAACTGAGCCAAAGGCAGACGCTTGACCAACTGAGTCACCCAGGTGCCCCATGTCACTAACTTCTCTCTTGCCATCACCAGTTGTGCCCTTTTCCTTCTTGGTGCTCTCTGCAAGCATCTTCAATTAAAAAAAAAAAAAAACTGAGCATGCCACAAAGACAACAGACTCTAATTGCTGTTTTTCATTCAAGCTTAATGATTCTCTCCTTAACCCATAATTGCTGTTCAGAGTTCAGCACACTCATTCACTAGTAATGAATGACGCATCTCTCCCTCGCATATCTAATTTAAAAGGTCTTTTCCAAACGGTAGCTCAGACATGGTGACAAGATAGGACATAAGCTCAGATTTCTGTTGTTGTTAAGTACAAATATTTTGATAAGTGCAGCTAATATGAGATATTTCCTCTTAGCTGGGTATGATACACATTGAAATATGACATTGGTACCATCTGTTCTTCATCATAAATATAAATGAAGTGATAATGAGCAAAACGTGATAAGGACTATCAGGATGATTGCACTTCGATGGTTTAATTTGGATCTTCATTAATCTAAAAATAAAACAATCTACAAATGACAAATGAACACATTTTTACTGATGCCGCGCAAGTACCTTTCAGGCTATGGACTCTGTTGTTGCCACTTAAAATGAGAAGTGAATAATGCAAAAGTAGGGGTTTTTTTAAGCTTCCATTGAGTTTTCTGTTCAAATCACTAACGCACCGTTTCCAGAGGTCTGTAAGGCCTGTTGATAGTGAAATGGAAGCAAAAAAGACCTTGGTCCAGGCTCTTCTTCCCTGTGTGACCTTGGCCAAGTCACTTCACCTCTCTGGTTCTCCATCTCCTTCCCTCCCAAGGTTGCAATGAGAACTTTGAGCCAGCCCAAGTTTGGTGCACAACATAACGCCTGGCCCTACATAATACTCATAAATAGATCATCAACCAACACTTAGCAGGTCATGCTGGGTGCTCAGAATGATCTTGCAGAAAATACCCTTTCACTAGCTCACACCAGTTTTCTCCATTGACCAAGGCATAGAGGCAGAGAGAGGTAAGGGACACACGAGAGATCACACGACTTCAAGTGTCCGCAGTGGGATCCACACCACGCAATCCCATCCCTGAAATTCTTAATTATTATTTTTTTTAAATTTCCAATCATTAAGGGGAAAATCCATTATATTCCAGCCTAAGTGCACATAGCCAAAACGAAGCACAGGGCCATTATGGTTGACTAGGAGCCTGCTTATGATGGACAACTTTCTCCTATTACATGAATTTCACCCAGGGCCCTGGACTTGGTCAGTAAATTACCTTTTCCAAGCACATTAGCTCATGTCATGGGGGATCCGTTATTTCCCTCCAGCTGGCTCTGCCTGCCAATCTGCTCTTTGAGGAAACAGGTGGAAAATTCCATGAGACCGCTCATGGTTTTGCTGGATCATGGGTCTCGAACCCCAAACAGCTGGGACAGCAGTTGTCCCGGGTTCTCACTCATCCCTGGCAACACTCCAGCTCCTCCGATGCCCCCTGTGTCCCCACTTTTGCTACTACCTGTAATATCTGAGCCCTACACCGGTTTACTTAATTCTTCTCTTCCTGGCTGTCAGAGTTTCCACTTGTTGAGGGCCTACTGTGTGCCAGATGCCAGTCCAGGCAACTGACATGCTTTATGTCTATAATTTTCATAGCAACCCTGAAATCATCCCCTACATTTTGAGAAGAAAAAGCTGTAGGGATGCCTGGGTGGCTCAGTCGGTGAGGCATCTGACTCTTGGTCTCAGCTCAGGTCTTGATCTCAGAGTCATGAGTTCAAGCCCCAGCTGGGCTCCCCGCTGGGCATGGAGTCTACCTAAAAAGAAGAAAAAGCTGTAGACTCAGAGGGTGGAAACAACTTCCTTATCTTGCATCTCATGCCCTTCTCCCCCTCTGCTCTGACCAATACTTAAGGATCTCTCACTCTGGAAGGTGTTCCCTGACACCCCTTTCTTCTCCCCAGTCCACAGTCTGCTCAGATGCCCTGTTTCTGGGCTCACCCAGCACAGGGGCTGGTCATTCCTCCTGCTGCTCGTATCCCCTGTGTTTGAACCATTGCGATCCTTGCCTGGGTTTTCCAATGACGTTAAGCTGCAGTGCTCATCCTGTGCCTAACGGGCCACCCATGGATGAATAAATGAGCGAATAAATTAATGCCCGAGGTCACACTGAGGTCATACAGCTAGTGGTAAAGCATGCACTTGCAAGCAGATCACCTGGTCCTATCTGGCTCTCCATTCTGTACTAGCTGGGCATCCCTCCCCAAGTAGCTTACCCTCTCTGGGCCCCCTTTCATGATCATGGAGATCACAGCAACTGCCTCACTGGTGGCTATGAACATTTTATCAGTTATAGATATTATATCAGTTATAGATATAGATAGTTATAGAGAGACTTCTTAAAACAGCATCTGGCATGGAACAAGAGATCAACGAAGAGTAGTGATTATTACCGCATCATTACCATTATCCTCCTCATCAGAGCTGTACCAAGCAGAGGGCTCCAAACCCCAAGGTTCTCTGGCCTAGAAGTCCACTTAAATGGCTTGTGTAGGGAATAATCATCAAAATTGTAAATCTAAAGAAAAATTAAATGACTTCATTAAAACAGGTCAAAATTAGCAAGACAGGAAACAACGTGTGTTGGAGAGGATGTGGAGAAAGGGGAACCCTCTTACACTGTTGGTGGGAATGCAAGTTGGTGCAGCCACTCTGGAGAACAGTGTGGAGATTCCTCAAGAAGTTAAAAATAGAGCTTCCCTATGACCCTGCAATTGCGCTACTGGGTATTTACCCCAAAGATACAGATGTG